>JAOTRQ010096151.1:0-10473 GCA_028565875.1 Hoplisoma paleatum
GAACTGTAAAAATTAAAAATAAATAAAACAACTAATATTGCAACTCGTGAGAGTTTAACATCTGGTGTAAACAAAAAATAAAGTGCCATTTCTAAATTAACAACAGAGTTATGGCTAAACTACATCTTGCATTAAGAGCATACAATGTAACACAACACGTGTAGTGTATTAGACAGTATTCTTCTTCTTCTTGTGGCGTTTTATTGGCGGTTGGCAATTTAGACAGTATTATGATCATTATGGCTTTCCATAGTTGGCGTTCCGATGCAAATAATGCCGGGAAATGTAGTCCGGATAGCGAATACAAAGTTTCCGGCTCCAAAATGCGATTAATTGCGATAAAATTCTTAACGCGTTAAAATCTTTGCAATTAATTAATCGAAATTAACGCGTTAAAGTCCCGGCCCTACTATATATGTGACAAATAAACTTTTGAATCACATTCCATACCAGTAGGTGGCGGTAATAGTAATGCACAACCCCATTTTCCCCCCAACCGTTATTAAACCGAACAACAACAAGAAAAAAGCGCTCCTACTGGCGGATACCCCCACCACCACCACCACTTGCGATTTAAGCACCGCCTATTTACGGTACTCCGTGTAAAAGAGTCTATTTACTTGGTTTTTGGATGAAAAAAGTGCTTGCATTTTGAATGAACTGAATTTGACAAATGAGAGCATAAAACGATACTAAGTCCCACCTCCACCTGTAAGACCATTGGTCCCAACTGTGTTAGCTTTGAATTTAGGCGTCAGATGACAAGAAAATGCAAAATCACGTCTTTCCCAGCCATACCACTTTGTTGGAACACATATTTATTGTTGTATGTTGCGGCGACACAACATGTAAAGTGGGTACGTTATTCTCGTGTCTACCAAACCAGAATACATTTTGTAAATATTAACTCTGATAACGACGCGCTTACCGGTAGTGGCTGATTGCATGTTTTCCGCACTGTCAAACTGGTGCTGGACTGAAAGTAATAGTTTTTCGGTAATCCATGGAAAGTTCGGTTGTAGAGCTTTTATAAACGCAGAGAAAGCATTAGGACCGCGATGTGGCAGAGCATTCAACAATGTCAGCGTCTTCTTTTTGTTACAGCTTTGCGACTGAATCTCCTCCACTAGACTTTCAGTTAAAATGTCTTCCTGATATAAATATTGAATTATTGTATCTTCAATAACAAGCTGTTGCCCCAAATATAGGCGGTGTGCTCGGAGAACCTCTAGGTGCTTTGACTCCATTATTGACACTATCGCTATAATGCTGCTCGCGTATACAAGGGCGTTAGCAAGAAAGGAGGTGACGCGTATCCACAAATACCCGGCGATTACTGAATTGTTTCCACAGTTTGATCCAATCGAAAATAAATGATATGACAACTTCTCATTAACCCCCCTTTATAACAGACCGAGAGTCATTCGCGCTTAATGCAGTTACAATCGGTTATCTTCACATATTCTAATTATTCAGTGATTTCTGTGCATTATTTTAAATATATAGCCCAGAACAATAGTAGCAGCGTAGTGAAAATACAGCGGCCAACAATTGAACTGAAAAAGTAATGATTTCTAAGTTTGATCAAGTCACGCGTGTGTCAAATATCATGGCTGAAATACGGCAGGTCGAAGTGGACAACAGACATTGGACAAGTGTTTTCAATCTGAAAGTTACCGAGAAGGGAAGTTACTCCCGATTTTACAATGACAGACGTTCTCATAAGGGATACCCCCCCCCCAATCTACTCACGCTGTCAAACCGCAGTCAAAACGGTACATCTTGTTTACTAAATGTTTTCTTGTGTTTAAATGCCTTTTGTGTTCATTTAACTGTTTTCATTAACTCATTTTGTGTTCATTTAACTGTTTTCATTAACTCATTTTGTGTACTGTATTATAAGTGTTCTCATTTTAAAAACATACCTGTATATAGTGTAATTTTCATATATTAGCGAGTCAACCGGGGCTGGGAACCAATTATTTCTATTTCCTTTATTTCTTATGGGGAAATGTGTTTCGGATAGTGAGCATTTCAGATACCGACCGACCTTTCGAAATGGATTGCGATTGTTAACCGGGGTTCCACTGTATGTAGTTTGCCATTTTAGCGGATCTTAGCCATTTTGATAATGCATTACTAGTTTTCCAATTGTCAGATTCTCAGGTGCATTTATAATCTATACATCATGGGGTCTTTATGCATAATACAAAACGTTATATAAAGATCACTAAAACCCAAGAGAGTTGAGATTCTACATAAATAATACCTCAACATGTAAGAATAAAGCAAGGCTCTTTTAAAACCTGGAGATTTGTCAATAGTTGTGCAGCGTGTGTGCTTACCCCTGATAGACTGAGATGTGGACTTAAAGATCGAATGACGTCCTCGGTCAGGTCAGACTGTTCCGAGTCCCAAACAAAACCGATAGTGACGATCTCTGGAGAGTTCATCAGGACGCTTCGAATCTTGATCTTCTGACCACACTTACTCTAGTGCAGACAAATTCATTTAAAAAGACATGAATTATTCTTGAATTATTAATCAATGAAATAAAAACTCACTTTCAGCTTAGTGGAACAGATAATGCTGCTTAAAATGTAAGAGGTTTATTTTTTATGCACCAACACTGCTAGATGAGGAATCTGGTGTCTTGGCACCAAGAATGTCCAGAACTCACACCAGACCTTTTAGAGACTGGACTGAAGGAAGAGCTCTAACTTATATTTACAGTTATTACTATTCTTTAGAAAGTATCATTTTATTAAATGCATTTTGTTTGTTGAAACTCTTCCATGTCCCTGCTGTGTCTGAATCCTCCCAGGTTTTTGCCTGTATATTGAGTAAAAAACAGTCACCCTAGGTTTCATGATCTGAAGTGCCGTAACTCTTTAAAGCACCTTTGTGACGATGTCATTTGTCAAAAGCACTAAACAAAAATTAACAACTTTATTTTTTATTACAATTAGTTTTTAAATCTGTTTTTCAATATTTAAACAAAATCAGCTGTAAATAAAAATGTTAATATATGCTGCCACATTGGATCATATCATTATAGAACTATAGTGCACAGCATAATCATTTCCTAAAGGTGTTTCGATGCGGCTGCATTTCAATGCAAAATACTGGCACATGGAGCCATAAATAAGTGCAAATCATGCCACCATTATGCACCAGGCTTGGGGATGGAACATTGGCTGGCAATAGCCAGTGTTGCAAAACTGATTTCGACAGCTAGCTAATGTAAATTTGCTGTACTGAAGTGTGTGTTACATCCAGGATATCAATCCAGACACTCTAGAAACAAAAAAATTAATCTGAAATGATACAATCGTTATTACAACGTCATTACTATTGTTTAATATAATTATATTTTGTGCACTTTTTTCCTGGACTGGTTATGATTAACTATTGAATACCCTGTGCTAGTAAATAGGCACTTGGTGTTATTTGTGCCACCATTAAATGAATGTGTTAACATTGTTAAAAAAGGAAGGTAATTTAATTTATTCCTTTCATCAATGTAAAAGCATTAGCCATCTAAAAATCCCACCTTTGTGAAACACACAACGTAAATATTGACCTGAGACTCATGTATAGATTTTGACTAATCAATCAGAAAACACAAATGTGTATTGTAAATGTGTCACTTGGCACAGTAGTTAAAATGCTACCCCACTGGCACAAAGATCTAGATTGTAAAACAATAGGCAGGTTCATTCTAAAGAACAGATGGCTAAACAACAAAACCATTGAAACGTGCATTTGCCTGTGTGGTTTTAGGGCCAGTCACAAAACTAATATGAAGAGGTTTGCACCAAAAAAGCCATCTGGCAGAAAAAAACGGCATTTTGCATTAGCCAGACAAAAAAATCAAGATAAAGCTGATAAGTCAAAGCGCAGAATGTTACAATTTAACAACATTAAGCAAGGCAGTGCCACCGCCTCAATATTAGGCATTCTTTTTATAGTGCTGTGTTGAAGAAGTATATTCACTGCAAAATAAGTCACTGCCACAACACTAGGGAGACATCTGAGGGTTTTGCTGCATTACTCTGGTTTTAGCAACGAGCAAGAAAAGCCTTTGTAGAGTTCAGCTAACTGATATTAAACAATTCATGATTTTAAATGTTTGTTCATAAACAAAACATCAGAATTAAGGTATCGCCTTATGCATAAAGTGAATACTTTTTTATAATTACAACTATATTTTACTGATTTGATTGCCATTGTGCTCCCCCTTGTGGAGTGTGTACTTTATTGTTTTGATGGCCATCATGCTCCCCTTTGTGGTCTGTGTCATTTTTTCTTATGGTTCGTGTAGTTTTGACACAGTTGGAAAAATTTAGAGGTGCATGTTGGGCGACACAAAGGCTCTGTGAGACTGGAGAAAAGATGATGCATGTGTAATATAGTTAATTACCTTTCCTCGTACTATTTTTGTGATATATGAGAGCTCAGCATAGAAGTGAACTTCCTCTTCTTCCTAATGTATGTTTAAATATGCATTACGACTTAATATTTGATAGAAATCGTCTCCATTGGATCACCTCTCTCAGTCATGCAGAGATTAAATAGGTGGGCTTTAGGTATCTGATTAAATCAAACACAAATGCTTCTGCTGCCACAGCAGGCAGTATAAATTCTTAGATTATATTAAATGCTTGACACTAACGTTTCCACACAGATAAAATAAGAAGAATCAAGTAAAGGAAGAAAAACAGCAACAATTGATGTAAAACAAGATCTACATTAACTGGCACCTACTGGGCAACTGCGCAGGTCTCCATTGTGGCTGGCAGCCTGAAGCAGCTCACCAAACATGTCAGGGCGCAGTCTTTCATCCCTCCTTTCAAAGAACTGTTGGCTGAATAGTAAAGGACAGTGAAGAAGAGGGGGGAGGAACAGAGGGTAACGTTAGGACATTGAGATACACCAGAACAGTGATTAATAGACCTACTTTTGTTGTATTTGAGACAAAAACAGACATATACATTGATCTAAATCCAACTAAACAAAAAGTTTGCATTAAAATAGACTTTATCAAATTATTTTATTGAGCTTTTAATGTCATGCTTTATTCCCCAGTCCATCATCACACAATTTTAATCATTACACAAGTCACATCAGACACACACATGGACAATTGGGTGTCTTCACTTTGCTTTATTTGCATGTTTTTGGACTATGGGAAAAAAACAGAGCACCTAGAGAAACACACATAGTTTTTCTTTTCTATCTGTGTCTAACTAAAACTAGAGAAACTAGAATGTATACGTTTGACTAAAACTAACAGTTGTTTTATTTCATACTCATTCTAGTTCACTGATTATTTGGTCAAATACATTTAAAATTGTTAAACTACAAACCATGATAATTTGAAGTAATATTATTCAAATAAGCTGGCATACTAGCACTTATTATAGAAAAGAATATAATAAACTAAGCATTCAATAAAAAAATGCAAAAAGCAAGATAAAGTATGGCCAAATACAATATAGATTAACAGCTGTATTTGGACGAAGTGATTAAATAAGATCTGGTCTTCAAAAAGCTGAACATATACAAAATTCCAACATTCAGAAACACAAACCTGTTCATAATATTTTACAGCAATTTACACACACAGATTTCAACATTAATAGGAAATCAAAATGTAAATCTATGATTCTTTCACCTAAGTTTGAAATTGGATTCAGAAACCATATTCCTTTAAAAAAAAATTTTTTGTCAAAATGTATTAATAAAACATCTCAAAACTGTACTGAGGCAGGCTACATTTGCCCATGATAATAATGCGTGTCAACATCACGGCCTTAAAATGCACTACACACTGATTAAAGTAATAATTGGCATCATTTTGCTTGCTGCGTTGTGAATGTAGAGAGAATTTCAGCTTACCAGAGGGCTTTGATGGAAACATAGTGCACCAACTGAGTGAAGGGCAGAGGGTCAGACGAGGCCCCACAGCTCCGACATACAGACTGAGAAGAGAAGCGCGCGCGCACACGCACGCGCACACGCACACGCACACACACACACACACACACACAGCTATGTTACAATTGCTAAAAACAGTTTCTCCTGTCATTTAATCTCTGATGTAGACTTACAGTACATGGTTGGGTATAATTATATAACATGATTTCTCTTTTAGCACTTTGTACTTTAAATATTGACTGTCTATAAGTAGCATGTAACGTTTTCATTGCTTGAAGCAGAAAAGGAAATAAAAGACCTGAAAAAACCTCAAGTACAAAACAGCATGAATAAAGTAGATGGAATTACTTGTTCATAAAGTGTCATTGCAAACTTCTGATGTGTGATACAGAACTTGGATGTACAGGCATCTTGTTCAGAATCAGGTGCAATATGCAGGTGGATCCGCTCTAAAATGTTTTCCTGTAAAAGCAATAATGCAATATATCAGATGCAAATACCAATTACATAATGACAACAAACAAGTTTAGCCAGTCAGTCAGTACTTAATTAGAACGAATAACAATTTGAATATCCTAACTAGTTCTGGTATTTATTAACTTGGTGCTCACCCCTACAGCATAACAGGAAGCTAAATGTTTTTTACTTACTTTTAGTAAGTTTTTTTTTTTATATCAAATACAAACTGAAATTGATGTGTTAAAGAACAATGAAAAACGAATAACTTAATTACTCACTGAATGAAATCAGAAGTTTTTTAATTTGATAAGTGGGCTTTATTGGCTTTTCTCTTGGATGACAGTATTGTAAATGCATGTGTACAGCGCTAATGAGCTCAATGTGTATAGCTGTGTTAAACAGAAAATACAGGTCCCTTCACGAAGCAGGTTTACTGCAATTCTGCTGCCTAAGAAAAATCCAATACAGGCTTACTAAAGGACAATGCTTACTTCATTCCCAAGGGTGAGAGACTCTTCAGAGAAAGCCCAAAGAGTCTGCAAACAACTACAGAGTAATACTGCACACACAACATTTATCCAAGCTGTTAATTCTGGGAAAGAGCCGGTTATCTCCCTTTTTACATTCCAGTAACTTCTGAGCTTAACACCATTCACAAAATTAAACATTATGATGGATAAGGGCTAATGGAACTACTGGTTCACAAAAATTGTAATGTTTTAATTAGTTAAAATTTTGGTACTTTAGCAATAAATTACTATGAATGACATTTGCAAGACTGCAAGTTATTAAGCACCAGTGTACAACGCCTATGGCTTCCTTTTTTTGTTTAATTATTCCAATTTGACTTTTTAGAACTTAGGTCCCCAGTTTCCTAGCTGAACAAACTCACGTGGCCAAAAAATTCCCATCTAATCTTGTTTATTTTCTAGAGGATAAATAAAGCAAATGTATGTATTAAAATAAGCTAAATATGAAGTAGTGTGAAATGCAACGTCGTACAAAAGACCGAGTAAAAACCTGAGCTTGATGTGCACATGACTGCCGCAGTGATGCATAGCTCACATCAGTGGTGTAAAATGTGCCAGTGATTATCCTGCGACTGCTATTGCTGCTGGTATAAATTGGGAGTAAAGCTTTAATTGAGAGCTACTTCAAAAATGTTCACAAGTTGCTTAGAATAACATTTTTAAACCAGGGAGGTTTTTGTGGGATAAAGGCAGTAAAATCCTAAAAAAAATGCACAATAGCTTTGAATTAGCTCACAAAATAAGTCACGTGTAGAGAGGAAAAAGGACTCCTCCTATTCCTTTTCTGATCCTTTAGTTTATGGATATTGGAACTTAGCTTTTCCCATTTTCGTCATACATAGCATGAAGTATTAGTCCATTTTTGCTAGCCAAAACCAATATCAAACAAAAATCAAGGTGCAAGGAGAAAACCACCCAAAATTCCAGTCTAATACTAAAATGTTTCCCTCTATTTCATTTGCAGGCTTTTACAGGCTAAGCATTTTACGATTTGTCCACTGTGACACCTACAGCAGCATTTAAGCCTTGCACATAGCACATGCTGCTAAAGTGGTTTCACTGAGAAACAGAGCACAGTATTGACAGAATATTCATGCAATGTATTCAGAAGCAGTCATGTATGTCTTGACATGACATGAAGTTAAGTTACACAAAAAAACTCATAGTGCTTATCATATGAGCACAATTGAAAATAAAAACCAAGCAGCATAAGAATGGTTCATGGATTTCATTAGCTAATCAGAATTTAAACTACTTTAAAGAACAATAACATGACAAAAAGTGGAGATAAAATGTTCTAAATATCTAAAAGCAAACCACATATTGTGTACTGTAAGTATTTAAGTCTCTCAAACCCACTACCACTAATCTTTAATGTCAGAAACTGTTGTAAAAACACATATTTTTGTAAAATGCTTATTAAGAATGCAATTGGCAAAAAAAGCAATTACTCCAACCCCTTAATAACCAAAATTTGAATTAGGAAAGAACAATCAAGGCGCGACTATATTAAAACTACAATCCCAATATGGTTTTAACAAAATGCTGACAGATTTAACACTGCGTGTTGACACACACACACACACACACACACACACACACACACACACACACACACACACACTTACAAAGCATTCTGCTGCATCATCCATGAAGCCTAACTGAAAGCGCTGCTCATCCTTAAACGTCTCTGCTAGGGCAAGCCTCAAGTTGTCAGAGGGTAGTGCCCGCTCTGTGCTGTCTTTAAACTGGGAAAAGATCACCTACAAAACAAGCCATAACAGGACCGTAATGCATCTTGGCTCACTTTAAATTACAACGTTTATTTTAAACTCAAGCAAACTCATTCATGCCGTCCACTGATTACCTTTAATGCACAGAAAATGCAGGCATCCCCTAAGCAGTAATGGTTTGGAAGCTGTCGAAGACTTCGTCTAAATATGTCCAGCTGCCATAGCACCTGCACAAAAAAATTGATGGAGATGCAATAGACATTAAACATAAAAATTACTTTACAGTGCTACTACCCCTATCGTCAAGTCATTACCATAGCCCATAAAGATTAAGGAAAATGCTTTTTAGATTTTGATAACGGATTGTATAAGTAAGCTGAAAAAAACAATGCTTAGCAAAAGCATTCAGTGTATTAATTTACAGAGGATTAGTCTACTATCAATTTTTACATTTACTTTATCACAATCATTCAAGACTAATAGTCATAAGTCACCGGTATAAACAATTTCTCACAGGCAAACGGCATGTCTCCTTATATCATAGTTAAAAAGTTTTGTACAGTGTTTTGCAAAGTTAAAATAAAGATTGAGCTCCATTTTGTTATAAAAAGTGTAATGCTCCATTCACAGACTGTATAACGTTTTGCATAACATTTAAGTACCACAGAACTGGCTTGACTACGAGAGGCTTTACACTAGTAAACATAAGTTGACATGACTTGACATAAGTAACAGTTTAGAAGTCTCGCTGATGTGACCCAGGAAGAGCCAATGCCCAACATAATAACAGTTTACATGGACTGCCCCAGTCCACTAGCAAAACACTAGGGTGCAAGTCCAGGCACGTTTTACAACCAGATGGAGTGGCAGCGAGGACAGCCAATCAAATATTAGCGAGAAACGAGCTTGTGGGCGGTCTAATGGAAAACAGCTTGAGCAGCCGTTTTCTGCTTGGCCTTAGTGCTTTTGGATGGTAAATAGTGCAGGGGACCAAAACTGCATTTGGTTGCCAGAAACGAAAATTATGTCCGTAGTATGTACAAACATTTACATTACCATGCCAAGTCAATATTTTTAAAACTTTGATAAATTCTTCCATTTTAAAACCAGTGATTTGTCCATGTTAAACAAAAAAATGGAAATATTCCATATCTTGTAGACTAAACTATGCCAATGTCTAAAATATAAAAAATATATTGTAAAAGCTAAATAAGCATAACATTTCATTCAAATATTTAATTTAAAATTAAACAGAATATTATCATGGCAATGTGTGTTTTGGGAACAAGTTGACTAAAAAGCAAGCATCATTCATTGAATCACCTGTAATGAACTCTAGATCACAAGATGAAAATCATATAATAACAAGTTAAACAAAAGAAGCAAATACTTTTTTCCTTCCAAATATATTGATTTACCCACTAGAACAATTGACACCACTGTTGAATGAATATAAAAAAATATCAAATGCTAGCTTCAGTGCAGTGAAAATCATTATTTAAAAAAAAAAAATCCTCAGTCCTCAGTTTAGCCTACTGAACACAACTCAACTGAACTCAAGCTTCCGTCATGGCCATTTTAGTTTCATGATCTAAACAAAAATTAAACAATTAACCTAACACAATCAAATGTAATAAAACAAGTAGGGCCGGGACTTTAACACGTTAATTTCGATTAATTAATTACAAAGATTTTAACGAGTTAAAAAATTTATCGCGATTAATCGCATTTTGAAGGCGGAACCTTTGTATTCGCGTGTTCTAGCACGTCTGTAAACAACAACGGTGGACGACGAAGCCGCTTCTCTTGGT
>JAOTRQ010096162.1:0-10473 GCA_028565875.1 Hoplisoma paleatum
GCAAACTCCACACAGAAAGTCCCCAGCCCGACCCGGGGGATCGAACCCGGGACTTCTTGCTGTGAGGCGACAGTGTTGTAACCACTCAGTCACCGTGCTGCACTCAGAAAGCTCACAAGTACGAGACAAAATGAATCAAACGAATCCAAAGTATTTAAACTCTTGAAAACAGTTGTTTATAAAGCAGTTAAACTTAAAATAATTATAATCCATCTAAATAAAACATGTTTACACGCAATACTGAACCGAGTTACTTTCTTCCTTAAAAATGTGCGTCGTGGTGGCCAAACGGGCAGCGTTGTAACTGCACAGTACTCGAAGGGGTCCTTGGAAAGTTTGCATGTTCTCCATAGTCTGGGTTTCCTCCCACAGTCCCAAAAGCATGCAGCCAGGTTAACAAATCGTCCCCGGGGCAGTTGAGGGTCTGGTGGATGGGAATCTCCTTGGCGCTGCGTTTAGGGCTGCCCATCGTGCCGGGCACGTGTGCTCACTACTGCCTCCTAGTTTTATATGCAAATGTGTGTCCAACAAGAAAAGCCTACATTTATTTAGCCATATATATGTGCATCTTTGTTGTCCTCTACTTTCTTCTTTTGTTGTTTAGATGGATGACATGTTTCCTGCGTGAGAATAAACCCCCAGCAGATGCTCGGTTAGAAAAGGATGCCACACCCCAGCCAAGCCAGTGACTCTACGACACACACCGTTGCTGTACCGCATAACGCTTCTGATCGCCGGATGTTTCGACGGAGACAGAAAACATATCGACTGTCGTCCTTACAATCGCTTCATTCCGTTAAGAGGAGACGAAACCTTTAAACTTTCGGTGTGTTTAAGAACTGGAAGACATTTACAGACACCATGAACTTTATGTCGGCTATTATCGTGTTTGAAAACCTCTCGGAGGTTAGGAGGCTGTGCCACTGGGGTCCCGTCATCGCACTGACGGTTATCGCTGTGTGCTCCTCCATGGCTATGCTGGACTCTATTATCTGGTACTGGCCCTTGGATACCACCAGCGGGAGCATAAACTTTATCATGCTCATCAACTGGACCGTCCTCATCTTGTACAATTATTTCAACGCCATGTTTGTTGGGCCTGGATACATTCCATTATCGTGGAAACCGGTAATTATGAGTTTCTAACCGTAATAACTAAATATTCAGTCTGCTTTCTAATTCACTTCGTCTTCTGTGTAACAGGAAAATCAACAAGACGCCATGTACTTACAGTTCTGTCGAGTGTGCCGAGGGTATAAAGCTCCGAGATCTCACCACTGCCGAAAGTGCAACAGGTAGCATTTCGTTTAGGGTTGTTGTATTTGTACTCACTGTAACAGGCATTAATCTACTCGCTACACGGACAAAAATAACACCCGCTTCACTCACAAAGTTCTGTTGCTAACGGTTATTTATAATAATGACGTACCTGGTCACTGATGCTGTTCACAACTGGTCTGGTCACACGCACACACACGCACACTTAGGAGAAGTTTATAGAAGCCCTTGTGGATTGAGGTGGAACGTTCTACATTTCTCACAAACCGGAGTTGAGATAGAACCTCTGTCACAGCCAGTCGACTGAATGTTCACACTAATGCTCACAGGTCCCCAAAATCAGTCACAATTTTACAGTCGCATCAACCCAAAACAAACAAACAAACAAACGAAAAGATGTTTACAATGGTGCTGTAGTCAAATACAATAATGCAGTCTGTAACTTTGTCAGGTGTGTGATGAAGATGGACCACCACTGTCCCTGGATCAACAACTGCTGTGGACATCGGAATCATGCCTACTTCACGTCGTTCTTGCTCCTCGCTCCGCTGGGGTGCCTACACGCCGCTTTCATTTTCATCATGACCATGTACACACAGCTGTATGACCGGGTCAGTCTTTTATTCGTGTGTGTGTGTGTGTGTGTGTCACTTTCGTGGAGTGGAATCTGTTTGTAACTTCCCTGGGACTGAATCATGTATGATGTGTGTTGTGTTTTCTCCTGTTGCAGATCTCTCTTGGCTGGAGCACAGTGAAGCTTGACATGAGTGCACGACATGTCCACTATCCCATCATGCCGTTCAGCATAGCGGCTTTTGCAGCTACTCTCTTTGCTTTGGGATTGGCACTGGGCACGACGATCGCTGTTGGCATGTTGTTTTATATACAGGTACAGGACGAAATTTCAGGACACACACGTGTGCTGTCATGGTAACGGGTTATCGACATGATTCGTCTTTTATTCTCGTAAACTTACCCCCTCTAGTGATGGTGATAAAAATAAACCGTTATGAACAGCGGTATTATTTTAGTAACCGGACTTATAAGTGAATCCATTCGCACGCCTTTAACTTAAACAGCTTAATTAACTGCTTATAAACAATATAATAAGCGTTTAATAATAAAAGCTTTAAGTAATGAATCTCACAATGTTTTGGTAGCGTTGAATAACAGAGGAATTTGCATATTAATGGTAAACGTATTGAATGTTCTTACTGAACGTTGTTTTCTTTCGCTGTAACTGTAAGTTTAATTTTTATTACTTTTAGATGAAAGTGATTCTGCGGAACAAAACCTCGATTGAAGTTTGGATTGAGGAGAAGGTGAGTTCAGTTTCCTGAACATCGATTTCAGATCGACGTGTTTCTGGGGCTTGATAAGATTCTTACGGCTCATTAACCATCCAGGCCAGAGACCGGATTCAGTTCTACCAAACCGGAGAGGAGTTTATTTTTCCGTATGACCTGGGCAGTCGATGGGAGAACTTTAAGCAGGTCTTCACCTGGTCTGGTACCCCCGAGGGTGATGGGCTGGAATGGCCTGTCCATGAGAGATGCCACCAGTTCAGTCTGACTGTAAGTGCTCACGGTCGGAGTTCCGATTCACACATTAAAGTTCTTCATCCTGGTCCTCGTCTCACTCTTCGCTGTCTCTCGGTGTCTTTGTGTTGCAGATCGAGCAGCTGAAGCAGAAAGCTGACAAGCGTGTTAGGAGTGTGAGTAGCTGTCATGAGCACTACTGAACGCCAGATGGCAGCAGTAGCATAATAATCATTGTGTGTGTATTTGGCTGTGTGGAGTTTGCATGTTCTCCCATGTTTTCTTTGGATAGTCCAGATGGATAACTTCATAAAGCTGCTTTGTAGAAAATGTAACTAGACTCATGTTAATAAAGCTCTTTGTATTGGTGTGTGTGTGTGTGTGTGTGTGTGTGTGTAGGTGCAGTACAGAGTCCTGGAGGATTATAACGGCACCTGGTGTCCCTTAAATAAAGGATTTAATACATTCTTAAGGTCACCCTGCTCAGATGAGCCCAGGATTAAGCTCACTAAAGGAGAAATCATTTTTGCCACCCGAGGAACCAAGTGAGTGACTAAACACACACACACACGAACACACAAACACACACGAACACACAAACACAAGGTGACACTAATGTAGTAATGAATGCTCCATAATCTCTTCAGGTGGTGGATGTACGGGGATAAAGTTTTGGATGAGGACCAAACCAAAGGTAACCGAAGTCATCTTCCGAGCCTCTCTGTGTGGGGTTTTTGTATGTTCTCCCTCGCGTGTCTGCGTTGGTTTTCTTGCGGGCACTCCGGTTTCCCAACACACGTCTCTAGTTTAATCTGCGCCCCTAACCGGTGCATTGTAGCGTCAGTCCCCAGCCCGGATAAATCAACATTTACACACAAACACATTAGGGGGCGGCAGTGAGCACACATGCCTGGTTGTTTATTTTTGCTACTGTAACGTGACGCCGTTTTTTTTTCTTGCTCTGTATTCTAGCTGGAGACCGTGTGAGAGGATGGTTCCCTCGCCGATGTGCCGAAAAGTGTCCCTGCGATCCAGCCAATGAAGAAAAGAAAGAGAAGTAAAAGAGTGTTAAATCCTTCAGCTTTGGGTTCGGGGAGTCTGTGGTGATGTCACAATGTCACCATGTTACCATGTCACCATGTCTGATCTCGAACAGAAAAGGTTAAACGATGGAATCGAGCGAACACGTGTAACATCTCCTCAATACTGAAGCTAAGAGGGGCGTGTCTCAAAACAACATTATTCCAGATGTGCAAACGTTTACTTGAATCTCTCTTGAAATTCTCTCTCTCGCTCTCTCACTTTCTCTCTCTTTTTCTCTCTCTCGCTTACTCACTCTCTTTCTCTCGCTCGCTCTCTTGTACTCTCTCTCTTTTCTCTTTCTCTCCCTTTCTTTCTCTCTGTCTCTCTCTTTCTCTCTCCTTTGCACTTTCTTTCTCTCTTTCTCTCTCTCTCTCTTGCACTTTTTCTCTCTCTTTCTCTCTTTTGCACTTTCTCTCTCCCTTTCTCTCTCGCTCTCTTTCTCTGTCTCTTTCTCTCTCTCTTTCTTTCTCTCTCTCTCTCTCTTTTGCACTTTCTCTCTTTTTCTCTTTTTTGCTCTTCCTCTCTCTCTCTCTCGCACTCTTTTTCTCTCTTTCTCTCTCTCACTCTCTCTCTCTCGCTCTGATGTCTGAACCGTTATGCAAAGCCTTCGCCAGCTGTAACAAGAATCTTAGTCAGTCATGCAAACACTTTTATGTTCTTTGTACTGAAAAAAGAAATGACAAATCTTTGTTTTATTTTTGGATTATTTTTGTAAGAATGATTTTAATCTCACAGTAAACGTCACATTTCTGCTCTGTACAATAAAAACATCGTCCTGGTCTTTTATATAAAACAATCCATGTTTAAAAATGCACCACAGTCACAGCACAGTCGTATGATTACAGTACACAGTTCTGGACCTGATCCCGTGTGCGGATGAGAACTAAACAGTCCGTAAGGTACAATTTCGGGGAAACTGAGACTCCGACCGTATTTCGGGAGATGGACCGGATGGACGGACGCGTCCAGGTTTAGTTTCATCACTGCAGTGTCGTGTACAGACTCTCAATCTCGTGCTTGAAGAACTTGCTCAGATCAGCTCGCTTGGCCTTCAGGGTTGGAGTGAGGAAACCGTTCTCGATGGTGAAGGGTTTGGGATGGAGGTGCAACTCTTTCACCTTAAAGATAAAACATTTAACATTACACACACGAAGATAAAAGTTTAAAACAATGTCTGAATTAATTGTAGCAACTGATCAATGTGCTCACTGCTGCCCCCTAGTGTGTGTGTGTGTGTTTAATTACACAGATTGTGTTAAATGGCGAGAACAAATTCCACTGTGTGTTATGATGATCGCTGATCTACAGATCAATAATCTGGTACCTTTGATGATTATGATGATCTATGAAATGATCGTTAAATATGAAATCGTTGGCTCACTTGTTCAAACGATTTGAGTCCCGCTTCACGTCCCAGCTTGATGAGGTCACTCAGGATGGCTTTTTTAATTTGCTGTTGACATAAACAAAGTCGTTTATTCTCTTTTAACGGATTTGTTGTTCCTCAAAGTACAAAAGTACAGAGGCGAGCAAGAAGTCCCGGGTTTGGTTCCCGGGTAGCGGCTTTCTGCATGGAGTTTGCATGTTCTCCCAGACTCTGTTTCTGCGTGGGTTTACTCCGGGCGCTCCGGTTGCAGGTAAAGAAAACCACAGTAAACAGTGAGACCGGTGTGGAATGAACAACTGTCTCCTGTCATGGGTTTTAACAAACAAAATCCTCAAAGTATATATTTATATATTATATATATATGTATGTATAATCATCGTGTGCTCACTGGTGCCCCCTAGTGCGTGTGTGTGTTTAATTACACAGATTGGGTTAAATGGCGAGAACAAAATCCAGTACTGTAAATGAGTATAAATAAATACACCCCGATCATTTGAGTATATTTCTGTACCACGTTTATAACATGTTTAAGAACTTGATTCATATATTTGAAAGTTAAACTAAGCAGGATATCAGACCTGGTTTTTGCACAGTTCCACAAATGAACCTTTGACTCTGAGTTTCTCAGCCAGACCAGGAAGCACCTCAGCATCCGGCACCACTACAGCCACTAAACAAGACTGAACAGAGACCATCTTATAGGATCGACTGGAAATCACAGATTTATTCTGGTAAAATGATACAAACATTGTTTATTTCACCGTCGTGGTTAAATGTTCCGTTAAATCTCCGTAAGCATGTGCTTATGATTTATTACTAATTGTGCATTTCGATTGTTAGGAAATTGGTCGACTGACCTGCAAACTGTCCCCGTGAACGAATACTTGTGCCACAGGAGCACTGCGGATGTAAACGTTCTCGATCTTCTCCGGGGCGATGTACTCGCCCTGAGCCAGTTTAAAAATGTTCTTCTTCCTGTCGATGATCTTCAAAACTCCGCTCTGATAAATCAAACATCAACAAACACATCCATTTATCCATCACCTAGTTTCACCGCCACTTAATCCTGGACACACACACTGGGGCGAATACACTACACACTTGAACAGGTCGCCAGTCTGATGCAGGGTACAGGGACACACGCACGCATGCACGCACACACACACACACACACACACACACATAAAGATACACATGCAAACACACACACACACACACACACACACACACACACACACACACACACACACACACACACGCACACAGGACAATTTCAGTACATCCAATTAACCTGACTGCATGTCTTTAGACTGTGGGATCAAACTGGAATACCCAGAGGAAACTCTACACACTCTTTTACCCAGGAATCGAACCTGCGACTAACATAGCTTGGTTACGGCAGTGTGTTCAAAAACGCAGTGAGCTGTCTCACTGCCTCGCTGTCTCACCTCGTGAGGGTTCTAATGAACTTTATAGAGACACACTGAACGTTTCGCTACTAAGCTAACACGCGTAGCATCTATTGTTCTACTATTTTAAGTACCCAAATCGTTCTAATCGATGAAATAATAAATATTAAAATGGTGTTGATTAGTGTTTGATGTGTAATGTTCATCGTTTGGTGTGTTAAGTCTCTATTTCAGTCATTAAATACAGTTAACGTGTAAATACATCAAGTGTTGAATTTGAAGGCGGAGGCGGGTAACAAATAACTTCTCTAGTAATTAGTGGCTTGGATGATACAGTAACTAAGTTACTTTAGTAATTATAATTTAGCTTTTATTAAGTAATGTGCTCAACACTGGCTAATTACAATTTAATTCTACAATAATACAACATGTATTTATCAGTCACGCTGCTGTAATTATCATATAATATTTACATACGTAATTACAACAAACAAACAAAACATTGTAATAAAAATACAGACTCATATTTTCAGCTCCAATGTAAATGAATCATAATTACGATCACAATAATATTCTGGAAGCAAATCTCACCGGGAGCCATTTGCCGATATCTCCAGTATGCAGCCAGCCATCATGGTCCAGGGCCTCTGCCGTCCTCTCGGGGTCATTCAGATAACCACGGAAAACATTCTTTCCTTTTATACACACCTGCGACATAAACACACTGTAAAATAACTCGAGAAAGCAGGAAATACATAAATGTTTATTTACCTCTCCTTCGTCGTTAGACGCAAAATAATTCATCTCCTCGACGTCCACCAGTTTGACGATGTTGCACGGTACAGGAGCACCGACGTGTCCTGAAATACGGCAGGATTTTTACACGGGGTGTACACAAACAAACAAGGTCCGATTTAAATACACAAACATCCGGCTTTTTTGTTTAGTGCGGGCGTGTCCACAGATTGGGTTTAACGTGGACGATTGAAATCATCTGTGTGTAGAAGGACGCTGGTGCAAAAGAGATTTTCACGTTTGGCATCATTTCCGGACGGATAAACAACCGTAACGGGTCGTTAGTTATTATTTTTTAATAATTAATAAAAGAAACACACTTTTGTGTTTTTGATTCGTCATTCAGGAGCGTCAACAAACCGAGGAGAGATTTTTGGAACGTACCGGCGGTCGAGTCTCCGGGCAGAGAGATGGTGCAGCCAGCCGTGCATTCGGTCTGACCGTACGCCTCGAAGATCTGAAATGAGGCCAGAGATGCAGAGATACAGAGGTCAGGGGTCAGAGGTCAGCTCTCCATCTTTGACACACCCTGAGATAAGGACGTCACAGACTTCGCATGTATAACCCCCGGTGTGAGATCAAATAGCACACAGTGACTGTGAATACACACGCTGGACGGTTCCGAACAGTTAGCAAAGTCCGCATCTGTGTCCTGGCACGTGTTTTAAAGCTGGATGCCCTTCCTACCTCAAACCTCCCTATTTATACTGGGCTTGGGACCTGCACGGCGATTGACAATCACAATTCATTTACATTATCAGACGTGTCAACTTAAACCGGCGACCATCCGATCTCTAGTCCAGTATTTTAACCATTAAGTCATCACTCAAGTGGCCATTCAGATACTGAAAAGCAGAATTCAGTATCTCCACTTAGATATCAGTGGCATGTCTTTGGACTGTGGGAGGAAGCAGGACTATGGACACGAATATGAGGAGAACTCACTGAAAGGAGGGCCCGGACCGGCCCACATGAGGATCGAAACCCGGGACTCGGGTACCACGAGGGCGGCACGGTGGCGGTCCAAGGGTTGGAATCGAACACGCGGGATTTGCATGTTCTCTACGTGTCTGTGTGGGTTTACTCCAGGTGCTCCGGTTTCCTCCCACAGTCCACGAAACATGCAGGTAGGGCAAATTGAAAACACGGAATTGTCCATGACTGTGTTTTATGTCACTCGGGCTACCTAGAAGTGTAAAGCACGAGTTTAATAAATGAATAAACAAACAAAACTACGCCGCAAATGATACGCCATTAATATATTATTTAATAACTAATATTGTACAGAAGTGAGAGATGTTATGTTTGTATTTTTATTTTTGCCAGATGATGATGGACTCGCTCATGCAGGTTTGGAAAAATATGAATGCAATCATTTTAAACTAAAGAACAATCCTACGTTTTTGAACGCTCGAGCGAGCTATAATGAGGGTTTTTTTTTTACCTGGCAACCGAGACACGCTCTGAGAAAGTCCAGCACGGAGGGTGAAATCGGGGCGGCACCGGTCACCAACACTCTCACTTTGCCCCCGAGAGATTCCTGCAAAAAGAGACGAGATACAAAACATTCCGGATCACATTCTCACCCGCCGAGCTTCCATTAGCGTGTTAATCCTTCCCTTTCCCGTCGAGGGGGAACGTGGAGGAACGTTCGTACCTGCACTTTGTGAAACACCAGCTTGTCCCAGATGCTGTTGTTTCGGATGATGCTCTGCTTCACCTCCGCCTGTTTCATCCTGATGGCCAAGTTCAGCAGCCATTTCTTGGCGGGAGTCTGAGCGCCGCTCTGGACCTGTGAAGCGAAGAATCTTCCACAATTAAAGTTGTACAAGGCCTAATGAGCAAGATTACTCGATAGCACTGATTTCATACGTATGAAGCATCATGTCAGGCCATCGCCATGGAAACGATCGTACATACAAATCCACCTATCAAATTCTCGAAAGCAAAAGTCATCAGTTACTTAACGATGCGTCCTTAGTTCCAGTCTGGACTAGAAGGACCTTAAGAATTAGACGTCCTTTCAAATAAGGATCATATAATAAAAAAATAATAATAATATAATGTTGTCTGTTATGGTGTCTGCATGGCGTTCCTCTGGGTGCCATGATTTCCTCCTACAGTCCCTAAACATGCCAGTTTGTCCTGTAGATATTTATATGTCTATAAATATGTCGATAAACACAGTGGTTCGCACCGTCGCCTCACAGCTAGACGTCCCGGGATTCTGAATGAATCTCGAAGGCCTCCTGTATGAATTTTGTGTGTTGCCAGAGCAAGTTTTACTCCGGACGCTCCGGTTTTCTTCCTCCCAGAGTACAGAAACATGCAGGTGAGGCAAAGTGAAGATAGAAAATAGAAAGTTACGCCTGAGTGTGTTCGAGTGTGACTCGTGTGTAATGAACGTGTAGAACATAAAGATAAAAGCTTCGTCATATTCCAGCTCAGGATCAGTCATCATCATACGGCGCCCCCTAGAGCAGTGATTGTGCCAGTGGCTCTAGCATAGCCGGAATCTGAACCCATAACGTTCTCTAATATTCGATAGCACAAAGCTTTGGCTAATATCTCCACTTTCCTGAATACCCAGAATTCCGTACCTTGTCATAGACCCGATTAAGAAGACGCGGGACCACCGGGAAGACCGTGGGCTTCAGGGTCTTCATGTCGTCGGGGAGCAGCCTGATATCCCCTTGAAAGAATCCCACTCGTCCACCGGCGCCGTACAGAACCGTCTGTCACCAGATCATCTCGAATTACTGCGTTACTGAATTCTGTACAACTGCACAACTGCACAACTACACAACTCTCGGGGAAAACAAAAGCACACACATACCTGCACGACTCTCTCAAACATGTGAGCCAGCGGCAGGAAGGAAATGGACACGTCAGTGGTCAGTGGTTCGAAGGCGCTCTAGGACCAACATCAAAAAGATTTTATTATGCAGAACTTGAACCAACTAATATGTATTTGTTTAGTAAT
>JAOTRQ010096172.1:0-10473 GCA_028565875.1 Hoplisoma paleatum
GACCAATGGAATTTGGCCGACTAGTAATTTTTTCGGTCGACCAACGAATAATCGATTATTTGCGGACAGCCCTAGACAATATATACCTTTATAAATGGCAAGGTCTTAACAGTGGCGTCATAAGGCTTGAACTGGCAACCCTGCTATTAATAGTTGCTGAGCCAATCAGAACTGAGGCACCTACACAGAGCAGGTATAACATTCGGAGCGCTGACGGGCGAATCGATTAACACTTATCTCTTCAGGGCAGGTTTTGTGGGTGGGATCTATTATGCAGCAAGTGAACATTTTATCCTTAATTTTATTATTTCTTTATTGCTTAATAAGTTTAGGCTGCTTTTGATTGATAGGTGTTGGTGCACATGGTGTACACAGAGAAGGACCGTTACTGCGGGACCAGTATTAAGGTGGTCGTAAGGTTATACCTGATCTGTTTCGAATAAATAAATAACTGGATTGAGGATGTGAAGCTCTGCACGAAGAGCATTTTCGGTCCGTGAGAACGTTCTCCCAATCTTGAAGATGACTTAATTTCAGGAGAACATGATACAGAACATTTCCTGTGGCTGCATTAGTGAAACGTCCACCTGCGCAGTCGTGCAGCCAAGTCGTCTGTCATCTCCTCTTTCATCAGCCTCAGACGTGTGTGTGTGTGTGTGTGTGTGTGTGTGTGTGTGTGTGTGTGTGTGTCAGGCTGGACGGCGAGATGCCGAGAGCAGTCCACACGCTGAACAACACCCTGACCTTCCTGAGGCCGCTCCAGAGGAACGACTCCGGCGTCTACAGATGCGAAGTGGGCAACGACATCGGCGTCCGCACCCGCGACCTTCAGATCCGCATCCAAGGTGAGACGGAGACAAACGTAACGCGTCTCGTGATCGCACACATTTGGTTACAATCAGAAGGCCGTGGCGAGCACACATGAGGTATCGATTAGCATCAGAACTTGGACCGTGCATACTTCTGCATGGATGCAATCGCACACACACGCACTGCACGCACTGACCTGATGCATGCTGGGAAGATCTGAGCAGACTGGAGCTCCACCGGGGCAGGAGTGTGTGTGTGTGTGTGTGTGTGCATGTGTGCGCGATTGCCTTGCTGATTAATCACTATTAAACCCCCCAGATGTTCATCAGTGGAGAATCGTTTCCTTTTTACTAATGCTTCTCTCACAGCATCTTGCACGCATGAAGGTCATTGCCGTGTGTGTGTGTTTGGGGGTCTGTAGGGGTCGTTAACCGGTCACCATGTGCTACTATGCTGGGTGCAACTGCAGTTTTTTGTATATATATGCGCGCACACACACACACACACACATATATATATATATAAATTATATGATTGGGGATATAGAACTAAAACTCCGATATTTATAAATGTACAAAACATTAAAATAATAGATCGTAACAAATCTGAATATTATTGCTGGATAAAATAAAAGAATGTAGCTGAACTGAAGATATGATTAGTGGATGCAGAATTCAAACTCTGAATATTATTGGTAGATAAAGCTCCCGGACTCTGTATGTGATTGGTTGACTGATTGTTGGATAAAGAAGCAGCTATCAGAATCTAATCCTTCATTATTTATGCAGGAATGTGATTGGTGGATGTTCCCAACACCTCCACATGTTCTTTTCGCTCCGTTTCTCGTGCGTGCGTGCGTGCGTGCGTGTGTGTGTGTGTGTGTGTGTCAGCATGGGCGTGGCTGTGCATGCGCTCTTCCTGTGTGTGGTGGGTGTAGCATGCGCTCATCAGCTCATGTTTGATGTGGTTCTGTACTGGATCACATCACGCTCTGGAGTTCTGGCCTGGTCCTTATGAATCAGTTCTCAGAGATTCGGACGCGTCCTCAGCATTCGTTTGTATTAGCAACCGAGCACGTTGCCAAATTCCTGTAACAGACGCCGCGTGTTGAGGTTTCTAATCAGGGATTCATAGCGATAAATAGTACACACGTGTAATGTTGTGGGAAAAGTATTCAAACCCTTGATCTTGTTTCACGTTTGCAGCGGTTGGACGTTTGTGCCGTTTAGAACGGAGAACCTGTTCTCAATCGGTGACCAGCGGCGGCGTTCTTTGTCATGACGACGAGGTTCTTATAATATTTAAATTGTCTAATGGTTTAGCACTAATAAATTGATCTTTAGTAAGCCGTGTGTGTATGTATGGTGTTGCCAGATCGTATGACTTTCATGCATTTATACAGATTTTTAAGGCTGAAAGATGTTGGACAAAACCTACTGCAATCTGGCAACCCAATTTACTGCACTGCACCTTTTCCCAAACATGATTTTTTTTACTTGGTGATTCTAAAAATAAAAAACAGACAACATTACACATCGTTTTAATGAATGTGAATCTCTTCAGCCACATGGGGTCATGATCTGCAGATGCCCTTCCTTACCCAACTCTCCCTATTTATCCCTGCTGGGAACCAGCACTACGATGCACTGGTTTTAGACCAGATTGTAGCAGGAAACCAGAAAATCAGATGAAAGGGCAGTGAAGGCTTAGTCGTTATGGTGCCGGGCTCGAAACCTGAAGGTTGTCAGTTCAAGCTTTCTACTGAGCTGCCACGGTTGGGCACCATAGCAAAGTTCTCTACCTTCAATTTATCAAATATATTGTGTTTGGGTCTAACCAAGTCACTTTGGATTTACTGCTAAGTGCTGAAAATGTAAATGAATCCTATACGCTGGGAGAACATGCAAACGCCCAAGGGGAAAGGACTCGGACCTTCACACTTTCGGACTTTCTTACCCACAGAGCCGCACCGCTCGGCCTTACATCAATGAACGTAGATAAATCAAAGACAAGATTTTGATGGTGATCTGTAATTCATTTGTAATTGTAACCTGTTGGTGTGTCTTTAATTTTATGATGTCAAATATCTTTCGGTATGATGTCAAACGTGCCGAAACCACGATCACCATGTGGCTCGAGCGAACACTCTTAAACAGACTCCGACAAAAGGAACCGCTTATCTCGCCGTGTTACCTCATCCTCCGCCTGCTGTCCAAAATATTCGGAACAAAGCAGTGAGAGGATCGTATGGAATGAATAACGAGCATGACGTGATGTTTCTTTTTAATCTTTGGTTCTTCGGTAGCCGCGAGTCTGTCGAACCTTCGATTAGAAACGTTCCAGATCTTCGTCAGTTCCTTCAGAACCGTCTGTAGTGATGGAGATGCCGTTGTGACCTTCAGCAGCTCGTCTCTCTCTCTCTCGTTCTGTCGTCTATCGATCGGGTGTTGTTGTTCTCAGGGCTGGACCCTGTACATGGTAATAAATTAGCGCTCTCTTTTTTCCCCTCCCTGAGTTTGTGCTGAGCGACGCCGGTCACCTGACCCCCGGTTATCAGGGTGAGTTTTTAATCTCACTGTGTTAAGCGTTCAGGGTCGAGGAGGAGAAGACTGGAATGTTAATGGACGAGGGGGATCGTTTTCTTTTATTTCCTGCCGGGCCGGGCCTCGACTCGCATGCATGAGCAGTGTGTGTATCAGAGTGCATGCTGGGTGCTACTTTATACCTCATGTCTGATAAAAACACAGACCGCTTTCTACTCTGACTGTATACATTGTTTCGTTCCTCCAGTGGAAAACACGCGCACACACACACACACACACACTTTTTTTATTGACAAGACAAATTAGAGCTTTCGTATCGTCACCGCTCAGTCATGCGCACACACACACACACACACACACACACACACATATATATATATATATATATACATACATGCTTTAGTTTTATTTATCATTATTATTTAGGTAGTACTGTCTCTTACAGCAAGAAGTTCCTGGGTTCGAGGCCTAGATGAATTGTAGCCAAATCCATTCTGTCTGGAGTTCGTCCATCCGTTCTGTCTGTCGTTTTTTACGTGTCTTTGTGGGTTTCATCAGGGTCATCTGATTTCCTCCAGCAGTCCAAAAGCATGTAGTTAGGTTAACTGAAGGTAGAAAATTAAGAGCTTGAATTGAAGAATTATGGGTAACCAGTGACTACCGTTCAGGTCATTTATGTAGCCAAAATGTGATACAGGATAAAATCCTAATATTTAAAATCATAATGGACTGGTGTAGTGCTTAGCAAGAAGAATAAGATCCTGGGTTCGAACCCCAAGTGCTTCTGTTCTCCATGTCTGTGTGGGTTTACTTCAGAAGCTCCGGTCTCCACCCACAGTCCGAAAACATGCAGCCGATCTAATTAGATACAAAATAATGAATGGGTGGTTGTTACGATTCAAATAAATAAACAAACAAATAAATAAACATGACGGGTTTTTTAGTTTAAAATGGGAGCAGCTTCACTAACCCACCAGCGCACTAATCCTCACATCACACCCGTGCTCAGTCAGGCACGGGGTTCAGAGTTTGTGTTCGAGTTTGTGTTCACTGTGATGAAATGTTGTCTTCTGTAACCTGTTACCCACCCCACCCCCCGCCAAAATCTCCCTAACCTGTTCCCATCACCACACCCACAGTGTCCTCCCTCATCCACCATCACTCGTACCCCCCTTTCACAGCTAACGCTGTTCTGCACTCGAGCTCGCTCTAACACACTCTCGTAATCTCAGGACACTCATGATCTTCCCTCAAAAAAGCTGATCCTGGCTGGACGCGCCCACTCGCACCACCAGGAGTGCTCAACGGAGACCTGCGAGCGGGCGTGCGCCGTCAGAGGAACTCTACTGTGGAAGTCCAAAGGGGTCACGAGTGACTGTTACACATATTAAGATTTGCAAAGAACCAACACTCGCTGTACCTCAATATGAGGGCTGTAACGATCGGAAGGTTGTAGGTTCGAAACCGGTAAACAACCGGGTATGACTGTCGAACCTTTCCGAACTGCTCCTCAGGCATTATGGCTAGGGCTGCCCACCATGCCAGGCACGTCTGTGCACCGCTGCCCCCTAGTGTTTCTTCACTAGCGGGAAAAGCTGTGAATGGTAATGGTCCAATAAACTTAATAATTAATCGATTTCAGGTCAGCTAACCTGGGACCATCCGAATACAGGTGAATAAACAGCAGGTGGAATCGGGATACAGCCCAGACCCCAACAACTTTAAAATACGGGACATTAATTAATAAGGCATTCTGACCCCTTTGGACTTCCACACTTTCCCCACCTGCCATTTTTATGTTGTTTTATTGTCTACACAGCAGTTTCAGGTTTTGCTGTATTTTCGAAATAAATAAAAATCAAGAAATAGAAATAATTTCATCAGCATTTCTTGCGACTGCTGTACAAAGAGCGTAGACACTTTTCCTGCCAGCTGGGACTCACATGTTAATGTTAATACCCGGGTAAATAGTTGGCATTGACATTTTCTCCTTTTTTTTTTCTTTCTATCCATCCCCACCCCACCCCAACCCCTCGTTTTATTTTTTTTTCCTCCCTCCTTGCTTCCCTCCATTAGATCCTCCTTCCACCACCATGCCTCCCACCACCCCCGTGCTCCTTCTAAACGCTGGCGTCTCTGTCACAGCAGCCGGTAACAAACACCGCGCCTTGTTCACCTCGCCCACCCGGGCACCGCTACCCGCCGGTCACCTGGGCACCATCGTGGGTGGCGCGGTGGGCGGAGCGCTCTTCCTTCTGCTCCTGATGGTCCTGGTGGGGATTTTCTACCAGCGCAGGAAGCGTACCTTCCGCGGAGACTATTACACCAAACAGTACGCCGGCCCCTCCGACATGCAGAAGGTGCCGCCGCTATCGTCTCAGCAGCAGCAGCAGCATGAACTCCGGGCGGACGTCAACGAGGCCGACCGGGACAGTCTGGAGACCAAACCCAAGACACCTCACGATCTCAACGGGAGCATCTTCACCGATAAAGATCGGGAGGAGTGGGGTGGCTTCGAGCGCGAGAGATCCCAGAATGGGCGGAGCCGAGCCCTGCGAGAGAACAACGCGCTAAATAAACATCATCAACCGAGTTATCAGCACTCCCATCAGCCACCGGCCATCAACAACCAACCCGCCGGCCATGCTCACCACCCACCCACCAGTTCCACCCACAACAAGCCGAGGAGCTCGCTCAGGCCAGAGACACGCCGATACCCAGGGCCTCAGGTGATGGCAAACGGCTCCCCCTGTCTGCCGGAGGAGTGCTACGACAGCGACTACGTCTCCCACACGGACGGTTCCATGATCTCCCGCCGTGAGTGGTATGTCTGAGAGGCGCCCGGGCTGACTGTGCCGTACCACACAATACCACAAAGAGGACAATAAGTGATGGAAGTATCGAGCACATCCTGCACCTTCTCATGAGGACTAATCTCGCTGTGAGAACCTTTTTCTGTTTGTTTTTAGGGGGTCGAGATGATTAATTCAAAACACTTAATCAGAATGACATCAATAATCAACAAAAATGATCCTGATACCGATTCCATTCTGATCTGATACTGATCTTGCACTCATTTAATTATAAATCTGATTAGATTTCGGTCTGTTAATATTCTTACACTGATCCAATACGATCGATACTGATTTAATTCAATTCTGATTAGATTTTGATTCGGTTCCATTTTCATTTTGATCTGATTCTGCTGGTACTAACAATTCTAATTTTCTACCAATTCGATTCTAATCCAATACTCTCATTTCAGGGCTGATCTGATTCTATTTCGATAAGCTAATCTGATTTCGATTCTGATCAGATTTTGATGGTAATCCAAATCTGTTATAATTTTGATCCAATGCTGATATGATCATATCATATCCCATTCCGATTGGTCTCCGACTTATTTTATATGGCTGAGTCTGTTAAGTGTGACCAGTTTATGATGGTGGAACCTTCTAGTCCTTATTCTTATCGTATTAATACACACAGATTTAATAGCTTAATAAAATCGATTGTGTTTGTGCCCTGGACAGGAATTCAGGGACGCAAGTCTTTAGATTTTAACTTGAACAACGCTCTCTAGTGTGTGAAGTGGTCACATGACTTACTTGCAAATGAGCTGGTCCAGGTTCCCCATGTGCACGACTTTTCCGTTTATCGAGACACGTCATAAAGAAATGCTCGGATCAGTCTGACAAGTCTGAACTCGTAAAAGAAAATGTTAGTTTTATTTAGTTGTAATTATTAAATACTAATGTTGATTAGGCTTGTCGCTGATGTTTATGAACCTTTAGGAATCACTTTCAATCGATTGGTAGTTTCTGGTCTCCTGTGTCGGAGTCTTTGAGAACTTATTCCAGGTGTGTTTGAGATCATCTTGGGGAAGCAAACAGATTCGTTACTGAAGAGTAATTAGTGTCAGATCAGATGCATGTACCGGGTTTGTGGTCACACACACACACACACACACACATAAATATAATAGAACTATCTAATAATAGCACTATCTCTGTAGGAAAATTAATTCATTTCGTTCAGAGACATTACCCAGAAACCACTGGATCAGTGCTGATATTCAGTATCGGATCAGCTTTGAGTCAGTAGGTGGATCTGTACACATACACACACACACACACAGAGAGAGAGAGAGAGAGATGGATGGAGTGTGTAGTACAGTACCGGCGATGATCTGAATCTTTCACACAAATTAGCTCTCGCTGGCGGTTCCCATGGCAACCTCCTGCCGACTCTCTCCCCCCCACCCCTTCTCTCTCGCTCTCTCACTAGATGCTAAATCGCACAAGCGTATGGCGAGACAGGGGCAACGTTTACTCAAGTGCGCCAAGCGTTCAAATACAGTATTTATACACTACAGTCCAGTAAACCGAGTCGATCAGTCGGGATTTATTCTGTGTTGTGCAGATTATTAGACACCGAAATGAATATCTCATACACACACAAATAATATACACACCGTTAGAAACACATAGTAGGTTGTATACTTGTTTCATATCATTTACGAGACTACCGTTTCGAGGGTATAGAAAGTTCTAGTAACTAAGCTGACTGCCGGTTCTGAGATCACAGACCCGTGATGTTTCTGGATTTATTCATGTGGCCATCCATAGTGATGCTGATCTGTGTCAATCAAAAATATAAACGATACGTAGAAATTTGGGTGGGTGTAAAGTGGGCGTAAAGTTCTTATTGGATAGATAAAGATTAAAGTGCAGTCAAAGCAGCCCTATTTATATCAGCACACAATTCACTACCTATTATTTTGCAAGTAACAGAGAATTGGGATCAAGTATGAATTGGGACGCATTTAAACGCCTTATTTGTGCGTCTTTACACAATCTTTATTATATTTTTGTTGCAAATGATTGTTTCATTTACAATACACAAAATGATCACGTGATTTCTGACATCAGTGTAACTAGTGTTTGTTCGTCAGTCAGCAGTGGAGAGTGGCGTCAAGCAATCGTGATAATTATACAACTGATTATGGAAAATTGGGATAAAGTTGATATAATTATATATAACATCCATTTTGGGTTCAATCCACAAGTATCAAGTGACCAATTGTCATTCAGGGGTTTACAGTTGAGACCAAAGAAAAGTATGGTTGCTTGTTCTCCTTCGCAGTTGGCACCAATCGTATTCGGGATACATACGGCCGCCTAGTTGGCCAGACTGGAGCAGTTGGCACCCTTGTCCAGGAGTGATCAGCTGCTTTGTGCCCATGCAGCATTGTGTACTGCCCACTAGGCTAAACTAACATACTTCACCGCAGGCCATTCAGACCGATGACCTGAGGTAAACATTCCCTTGTTATTCAGTCAAAATACCAAACATAAAGTACCAGGATGTTGAATGCGCTTGTTGTGTTCTCGTCTCCACTGCCTCGTAACCATCTGGGGCAAGTCATAACCCCTCAAGAATCATTCTCGCTTGTACTAGTGCCAGATTAGAACGATTTATTTCGTCGATTGCAAGTCATCCAACTGTCAATCGTACAAAATGATACTTCAAGATCGTCGCAGAATTTTCGTCCTAGCCGTTACAGTCAGGAAATTGGAAACGACTAGATTGTGAAGGGAAATGAAGCACATACTAAATGTATAAAATAATTATGTAGAGGGTTAGTTTGTATGTTTAAGACCTGCTTGACTCGGCAGACTTCAAAACAAGACACAAACCAAGATCTGAACTCGTCCCAATGACTAATTGTTTGGTAAATTATTATTTAAGCTTTTCATTTTTGCTAAATGACTTGACGTTTACACAAATTCTTGTTCATTTATGAAATCATTTCTAGTGCCTTTCTCACTGTGTGTGTATATATATTTGTGTGTATATGTTGTGTGTGTAAATACAATCATATTGTGGTGTTAAACCTTTACAGTATATCTGACGGGTCAGTTCTCGCTCTCACAGCGCAATGGTGTTTTATTTGTTCATCGCTTTGTCTGTAACAAAGTTTACAGACTGGATAAAAGAAGAGTAATAAATATATTATTATTATTATGACTGTGGGTCAGGGAGAAGACGGCAGTGCCTTATTGCTACGATGAGCTACATTTGTGGCATTTTAGGCATCCATGATGATGATTATGATAAATTTCTGAATGTATGAGTATGGCTAATGAATATTAATGTCATGGACTGATTGTTTTCGAATCCTCTGGCTCTTCCATTCACCTCCGCCGTTCTAAAAGGACGTCCTTGTGCCATGGCTTGATTATTTTTTTACATTTCTTTCCCACTGGACAATGTTTCGCCGAGCATTTGCCGCTCACCATATCACGACATTTGTGACACTTGAGTTACAAAGCAAGAAGTTGTACGTTTGTGCTCCGGAAGAATCAATTCGAAGTAAATCAAGTATGTATGTAGTTCTATAGGGTGAACGTTTGAAGGTGCAGAATCTAGTGTGTATATTTTGTTTTGTATAAAGACTGAGCACAATGGCACTGCTACCACAAAGGCACTGTTTGGAATTGAATAAGGTGTTCAGGACGTTTCGGGTTCACTCTCCTCTCGGCTCTCGTCCGCCGTGTGTTTTTTGAACAGGAGGAGCTGCTGTATAAAACAAAAACACGACATGTACTGTACAGATGTTACTGAGCGTTATTTTGTAATTTGGGATAGGTTTCGTTTTGAAATAAAGCACCTTTTTCTGTGAAACGCTTGCAGTTCTTTATTGGTTAAAATCATTTTCAAAAGTACCGATGTTCAACAGAGACGGTGATGGATACACCGAGAGACTGAGAGAAGAAAACAGACCGGTTGAGACTGATACAGACTGAGAGAATAAAATACAGATTGACCGATATGGAATGCAGGACAGACTGATGACGAGACGGATACAGGCACGGAAAGACGGACAAAGACTGATAAGACTGAGATATAGAGAAGAAAAGGCAGATGGGCAGACAGCTACTGAGAAGAAGACAGACGGGGACAGATGGAGAGACTCAAACTAGACTGAGATTATAGAAGATTGTACAGACTGATTTGACGAAGACTGACTTTCTTTTGATTATATATATATATATATTAGGGCTGTCCACAACCAAGGATTTTGTTGGTCGACCAGTGGTCGTCATTTACTTCAACT
>JAOTRQ010096182.1:0-20478 GCA_028565875.1 Hoplisoma paleatum
AAAAATTAGGTAGAATGGTGCAGAGAACCAGAAATGTAATGTCCTCATATGAGGACGCAGGGTCTCTAGAGGTTAAGTCATATTATTACGACCACTTTGGACTTTTATAGTTGTTCATTGAAGAAGTCATATTTAGTGAGCAGGGTGGTTAGTTCTACATCTGATCTGGGTATGATTGTCTTCCTGGGATGGATGGGACATGTCACATGGCTGGTCATGTTCAACATCGGTTGTAAGAGCATGACCAAGCACTACCCTGGCTCTCTTATACCTCAGACTTACCTAATTGAGCATCCATAAGACCACTTTGAATATCATTTTAGTTCTATGGATAGTCGCCCATACTCTCACTACAATCTGCAGGGCTCCAGATACCTGTGCCAACCTACTCACAGCCTGAACTGCTTTTGTCAATCTGGATATTAGCTGATAGTTTGTGTATATAATGTGTATATATTTATTTTATCCAATACTTGCTGACTATAAGTCCTGAAAACTCTAAAGTGAGATTCAGTTTTCAGTGTTGTTCTTACAAAGTTATTATTAATTCATGAGCATGAGTCAGATAAAGCTATGTTAAAGTTACAGGTTGAATACCGGACCGAAGTATGGAAGCGTCTGCTTCTGGTCTATATTTTTAGTGATGCTTTCCACAGCCTTGTTAAGTCTCGTCTCTGTCCGAGTCAGCATTGCGGTCAGGTGGTCTGTCTTTGGCTTCTCATGTGATTTTTTTTTGCACTTTTTTTGTTGGAAAAAGATATTCTGGTACTCCAAGAGTCCAAAAGACTGATCACTGCTACAAAAAAGCTTCATGTAGGATAATGACAATTACAGATTGAATGTGCAAGAACGACAATATCCTGGTTAATGAGTACTTTTGTTAAATAAATGTGTTACTTTTACATCTACAGCACTTAAAATGACAATGAGGTACCATTCTGAGCAAATGAGGGGTAAAGATGTCTTTCAACTGTCGGATGAAGTATCCAGACAAGTGGAGAACGTGCAAACACCACACAAAAAGTCTTACCCTGGAATCAACCCCAGGACTTGCTGTGAGACGACTATTGCTAACTACTAAACCAAACTTGAGCACACAGAACCTGAGAATCACACCCTAGATTTTTTTTGCTGTAAAACCCAACAATGCTTTTAAAGTCTTGAACGCTGAACTCTCTCTGAACACCTGAACTCTGCGATAAGTAAATGTGTGAACGTCACACGGTCACACGGCACAAAACCAAATATCAAGCGTGTTGAAATTGTGACGTTCACTTAATGAATGAGTCGATTTGTGCTGCTCCAGACGCCAATGCACTTACTGACTAGATGTTTTCGCTTCTGTTCAGGACAAGCAGTGCTTTCAGCCGGTTTACTCCACCCTGACGGGATTACTCAATAACTCTCATCTGTGTGTGTCTTGTTTGTCGACGAGCCCCCTTTATTACGGGCGAGCGTCCAGAGACTATTTATGCCACTTCATTGAAGCAATGCATCATTCTGGAGACAGGGCGAGGGAAGGAGGGAGGACATGAGGGAGAAAATTCGACTGCAAAACAAGGCCTGTTCTTCACATGCCCCGGCCACTGTACCGTACACAGCACGGTCTCTCATTGGATAGAGCTCGGATCCTTAGCGCTCTCTGATTGGCTAGGGGCACACACACCTCCAGAATGTGTTTGTGCTAAAAACACAGCACAGCGGGGGTATAGAAATAGGATGGGGTTGGGGAATGTAATCGCCTCAAATGCTGGACAGGATCCAGAAACTTCTAGGAAAAAATGTAGATGTTTTTTTTATCTGTGGCGCTTCAAACAAAGGAGTTCGAGCCATTAATGATCATGTTTTAGTGCATTGCTTTTTTGGCTCTTGTTCCAACCTAATCTGAAATTCCTGGATGTCGTTTCCTTTTAACACTTCCATCATGTAGAAGACACCTTTATTCCAAACAACTTACATTACAGTACAGTCTGAGCAATTGAGTGTTAAGGGCCTTTTTCAAAAGCCCACCAAGAGCAACCTAGCATTGTTCTTTGGATTACTAGTACTGTTCCTTAACCACTAGGCTTTGAGTTCATTCAATGGTTCATTTAGAAATGTTCATTCTATATATCATAGTTCCTAGGACTCTTAGTTTTTCACATCAGGAGTTATTAGCTGTTATTAGCCGAGATATTTTTTATTCACGGGGCTGGACGGTGGCTTAGTGGTTAGCACTGTCACCTCACAAGAAGTCCTGGGATTTGGGGGCTTTTATTATTATCTGCGGTGCTAAAAACAAAGGCAGTCAAGCCATTTAAAACCATTTTTGTTGCATTGTGCATAATTTTTTTTCTTATGTTCAACTTGAACCTGAAATTCCTGTATGCTGGTTCCGACTGTATCATCACACACACAAACAATTCTTCACACCCTAATCTGTTTACACATACTACATTAGTACAATGTTTACATTTACATATGTAAATTTACATTCCAATTATGTAAATCCTTGCTGCTAAATATATTATTTACTTTGTTATATGCACCTTACCATCTTACTGTGATAATTGCACTGCCTCCCACCCCCCGTAGTGACCATACTTACTGTTTATTGTCTTATACACTGTATTGTTCTTATTCTACGTATTTATTGTCAATTTGTCGTTGTCCTGCGTTATTGCACATGTTCTGCAACGTGCACTTTATGTTGTGTTTGTGTAGTTTATTGTCTTATGTATCACCTTGGTTCTGGAGGAATGTTGTTTTGTTTCAATGTGTACTGTACACCACTGTATATGGATGAAATGATAATAAAACCACTTGCACTTGAACTTGAATCCGCTCTCGCAAACAGACCTCTATTTCAGCACATGGAAACACAACCAGACCATAATGAATGCTCTTAAGCGTCGACTGTAAGGATGGTTAATGAACCCTAGTTGGTACTCAACGTGATCCTATTAAACACATTCATTGCACTAAAATAGAAAGCTATCTTTTTAAATCTAGGTGTGTGCTTTTATTTTCTAATTTGCTTACGTTTCCATGCTCGTACTGAAAAACAGCACGGAGAAGTCAGGGTTGATTGCGGATCTGTTTCTGATCAGCTGAACAGTGATGTCTTGTGTTAAAAACACAACAGATGCTGGTGATTGACCATAAAACTGAGTATGATCCAACAAATGCTCGGGCTCTACGTGGAATTATTATTTTTCCTAGAGGTTAGATGTATCCATGGGGTGGTACTTATGAAATCAAACAAACATTGCTATTTGCTACAGGCTTTTGGAACATTCCTTAAAGATTTTTAATCCTAACTGCACATCTTTAAAAATGGTGACTGTGGAGGCCGCTGAAGTACATCGGTCATAAAGACGAGCGTGTGGCCAGGACAATGCAATGAATAAAGTTTACAGTAGTGTACATACATCAATGTCTACAGGACCATAAACAAGCTGGAACTGTATGTTCTACAGTCGTACCAGCAATTTAATTTTCCCTCCCTAAAGATTAGATTGGCCTCTTTAGATGTGTTTTTGTAGCATTTGGCCTAATGCCAGATGTGGGATTTTTATCTGGCGTGAAAACGGTGCAGAGCTTGAGCTGGGTAGTATTGCAGGTCATTAACCTCTCTGTGCCTTATCGTGTCACTGAACATTTACATCTTATCTTAGAGATGTCAACTTTTACGCGATATTTAAGGGTGCATTCATGATATATTTGTCTTCACAGAGTGCAGTCTTGTATTCATGCACTCCGATGCCTATCCAGCAGAAATTTACATTAAATGATCGTAGATTTTGATGCAAATCATAGCATATATGTAACAGTTTGATTACATTATTGACTCCTGGAGTAACGTAGACTAACTCACTATTGTAACTGCTTATTTTCCTCATTTCCAGAAAAGGGTTGGTTGGGGTTGAGGAACTTGAGCCTATCCCAATGTTTTCATTGTGATTAAGGATCACTGAAACATCCTGGATGGGGTGCCAGTTCATTGTGTGTGTCGTGGGTAATCTACATGAATTTGACCATTCAGAATTTCAGAAGTATTTGTACACCTGACCACAAGCTTGTTGGTCATTCCGCTTAAAAATAAATGGTATTCATGGTAAAATGGTAAAATACAAAAACATCCATGTGACCGTTTCAGCTAAAGCAACACTTCTGACAAGGGCTTGTCGTCCAGCTGTATCTGGGCTCTGATGTTGGTCAATAAATCCCCATTTGGTGATCCAATAGTTAATAGCTGTTCGGTGGGGTTGAGGTCTGGGTTATGTTCCAGGCCTTTGGATTGGTCTGTGTGCAGGGTACAAAAATGGCTCTCTGTAATATGTTGCTTTAAAGAAGTTAGTTAATCTGAGTCTGTTTCTACTTATGTAAACATATGTAAAACTAGGTTGACAATGTTTTAGAGGTGGCACGGAGCTGACCGATACTTTTACTTGGCCGATGGTCAAGGAGTGCGGTGGTTTTGGGTCATTGTATGGAATTAATGGTACTATGTCAGAATGTATAGCGATGGGATGTAAAGCATTTCATTGGCGTCACTCAAACCTTATAACTGAGATGTGTAATCTGAAATTGAATATTTTTGAATCATTGAATTAAATCATTTTAGTAATTACAATGTTGTAATGACCCTGAATGTCCCTGCAAACAGTAATACATGTCTTTGGACTGTGTGGATAAACTGCACAAGGAACAGAGAAAAGACCCAAACTGCTTCATCTGGGAGTCAAATCTATCTATTTTACCCTTCAATCGACTTCGACTTCGACCCTGGGTATACTCTGTGGACCGTTACCGATCCCCAGAGTACCTCGGCAATTACATTTTACGGGGTAGGTTGCCAAGTCTTTCCTCAACCCTGTATCTCTACAGGGATATTGTGTGTGACTACGGGACAATTTACACATTTCCGATCAACGTAGTGCATGTTTTTGGACTGTGGGAGGAAACCGGAGTACCCGGAGGAAACCCACGCTGACAGGGGAGAACATGCAAACTCCGCACAGAAAGTCCCCAGCCTGACCCGGTGATCGAACCCGGGACTTCTTGTTGTGAGGCGACAGTGCTGAACCACTCAGCCACCGTGCCGCCAACAATTTACAAGTGTAATAAAATAAAATAAAACAAAAAAGTTAAAGTTAAAAATACAAAACATTAAAATTTAAAACCGTTTTAAGGGTCTTCAACATTTAACAAGGTCACAAACAATTTCATCAGTGCAAGAAACCGTAATAATTGTTACTGAAATACAATAAGCACAAATAGACAGGATCATTTGTCATCATGAGTTTTGGTCAAAATTGTTAAAGTTTTAACCTTTCACCACCTTTATAAACCCGTTATTTAGTCAAGTCAAGTCAACTTTATTTATTTAGCGCTTTTTCCAATAGATATTGTCTCAAAGCAACTTTACAAAGAACTTTACAGAACAACCTACGCAAAACAGAAAATCTCCAACCAACCCAGGAACATTTTATAAATGAAACCAGGCAGATTTACCTGGACAACATGATTCCCCACGTTTACATCACAATCTGATGTTTTATAAAATACCACAGTGATGCTAGTGATGTTTTTAACTTATGTCATTGTATAAAACAAGTTTAATAACTTGACTTGTAAAGATGCCAGCCATGCGAGAGCTATTTACTGACAGAATCATTACAATATGAATGGACACACTTCTTTTGTTCAGCAGCCACATCTAATTGGTAAAGTGTGAGAAAGCTCAGGAGAGCAGAATCACACTTCTTTACAGCATTAGCATTCTAAACATCACTGGCCACTAATTATTCAGCAAATTACCAAAGCAGACTCTTCATTCAGCTGATCTGTCTCCAGATGACATCACACAGCATAAGAAAACACACAACTAGGCTAATTCTTCATAAATCATACAGAGACCAAACACATTTAATGCTGTTCTAAGATATACCCCAATAAAGAAACGATATAAAAGATACCAATATAAAGTTATGTTTAGGATTAAGATTTTTAACATTATACCTGCCATTCATATCAGCTTTGGGTTTAAGTAAAGTTTAATTATCTAGGTCTATTTCTTGTGGAATTTTATAATGGTACTTGTATTGCTATTTAGGACAGGTGTGCTTACTTTGTTTAGCTTGCACATATTTATTATACATGCGTGAATAGTTATAATAAAATATGCTTTCACAGACTCTCATTTTTGCACTGTCTTATTATACATGCTCCCTTGTGACATTGACTTTATGTGGATAATTATCAGACAGTCCTATTGTTAACCCAAGCTTTCCCATTGGCTTTCAAGTGTGAGAAACTCAAATGAGCCCAGGACTCAGCCATTCACATGGAGATTTCAGAGTATAAAAAGAGCAAATGTAGCCAGTCAGAGTCAGATTCAGCTTCATGATGGCAAACAACCTTTCAGCAAAGACCGTCTCTCATCAGCACCAACCTTTAAACAACAAGGTAATTGAAGATCCTTGCGATATTCGTGTATTTGCATGAGTTTAAAGTATAAATTTGGGTCATTAAGTGTCTTTGTTTTGCATAGCTGAGCCAATGGTGGAGAAGATGTACAGAGATCATACCGGCAGCAGCATCGATCAGTTAAAATAACTCCTGGCTCTAACTAGCAACCTGATTCCAACCTGGAGAAAACAGAAGTCCTACAGCGGTTCCAGAGAGGACAGCAGCATACATTTCTATTTGGTTCAACAGCTGTCCATCTGTCTCTAGATGTGTTCATGAAGTCATAGACTTGCGGTATCTGCAACCATCTTCATAAATCAGAGACAAGTTTTCTGTCAACTGAGCTCCATAGATTCAAAAGAACACATTTTGTAAATTAGCGCATGGGAGACATGTTTGTTGGACACTACTGAAAATACTGATGTTTTGTTTCTGATCAGGCACATTGCTAATATATCTGCATGACCTGATGATGTTTAAATGTATAAAATTAACAGCTTTTCTCACATGCACTACAAATACTGGCACTTGCTTATTAAGAAGACATTGCAAATCTATTATTGAGTGTTTTGTGTTATTACCGAAACAATATTTCCTTTATTGGCATTCAGTACCTTGAATTTGATTTAATTTTAATCAGCATTGCGGAATAAAACAATCATGAAAAATCTTTGTCTCTGGAATACTTTTGACAATAAGAATGGAATGTACCTGGTATTAATGCTTGTCAAATAAGTGTGCTGTTCATTCATTATTTATATTATCCTGCACATTAAGAGCAATGGTGACTGTGTTGTCACTGGTAATTATTTAAGATGTGTGTGTGTGTGTGTGTGTGTGTGTGTGTGTGTGTGTGCATAAATTACATTCTAAATTCAAATAAAAAAGGGAGTAGTTTAGTCTGTGAGTCCGTATTGCCGAGGTTTCCCACACTCATTCGCTTTTGGGGATTTAAACCACACAAAAGACATGTGTCCATTCATGTGGTAATTATGGCTTTATGTCAACCCTGGGGGTGAATTCCTTTGGGTAATATTGGTCATCAATTGTCATAAGGGGCGACATGGTGGCTTAGTAGTTAACACTGTCGTCTGTGTGAAATATGATGTTAATAAATAAATAAACACAAACAATTGTCATAAAATGAACATCGAGCAAAATATCTACTTAAACTTGTACTTAACAGAGAACTATGTTTAAAATTTTAAATCAATACTATAAACCTGTGATTATTACAGAGTTTGTTACGGTAACATGTTACCTTGTCCACAATTTGTGGAAGAAAGTATTAAAATGCTAATTGCACCTGTTTTCTGATTGTTTAGGATAACATGAAACCTGAATTGAAACAGAGATCAACCATTGTTAACATAAACGGTTATAGTTTGTGTATTTAATTTCTGTTAATTTACTTTAGTTAAAGAGATTGACAAAAACACATAAATATAGTGCACAATATAAAATAAAATCCCAGACAGATATAATTCACGTTGATTGTAGTTTCATCTTTATTTTCAGTGCAACGTCATGCTTATAAAACTTATAAAATGCTTATAAAACATGTATAAAGTTTTATCAAGCACAATAAAGCCGGTGATAACATATCACAACATTTACTCGAAGAATCCTTCAAGACATAAAGCTCAGAAAAGAGCAAAGTCTCAACAATATTCAATCTTTACAAAAGACAGATAAACATTCTCATCAAGAACAAAACAAGTTCCAAAAGAACCAAAAATGAACCATCAGAACAAATATTACCACAATAATATGTATTACAAATACAAATACCTAGTATAGGTTAAAAACACCATTAAGGTGATTAAGGTATATAAATCATTTAAACTTCTTAAACTGAAGAAATGTAAACTTTTATCATATTATCATATTGATAATAGAGGATATAGTATTGTGTTCCACAGAAACATTAAACATAATTATACAATTATGAAGCCCTTCACAGAAGGTATATAATAATTACATAGTAATTATCTACAAATAAACCAAAACTGGTTCAAATATTATTTTTCAGTAATGAATACAGAAGTAATAAATGACTGACATGCAGCCAAATACACAAAAAGAAATAAAATCATCATAGAGAACATAAAAGCTTTTCTTAAAACAGAAAAAGTTCATATCTAACTTAGACATGCATCAAGATTGTTGATCTTGAGTTTGATGGATTCTTCTAGAATTCAGACTATTCAGATCATTTCTTAAAATAGAAAGATAAAAATCTATTGCTAGAACACAATAATAAAATGTTGTAATACAACCGGTTTTAAAAATGGAATTAATCTTCGGCTCTTGCTAAAGTCGAGCAAACAGTTGTAAAGTCCATCAACAATGATGTAAGTGTCCCACTTTGAGACAGATGTTCTCATCACCAGGGTCTCCAGGGGGCGCTCATGGACGGACTTTTCTTCTTGCTGATGATCTGCTGGTCTTGAGAGTTGAGCTGAACTGCAGCACTTTCCCTCGTGTTTCCGTCTGTAGGTGATGGAAGCTTCTGGAAGTGCTGCAACAGTTTTCTGTGGCTCTCTTTGGTTTGATTGTTCAGATCTTCCTTGGACACGAAGGTGAAAATCTCATGGACACATCTGGAGAAGCCTTGCTGGACAGCTGCTGTTTTGGTGGACGACTCCGACCGTTGTTGGTGTTGTTTCAGGAAGATGACCGTCATCTCTAGGATGTCTGCTTTCTCCAACCTGGAATCAGGCTGCTGGTCCAGAATCTGTGGAGCCAAGAGTGACTTCAGCTGCTCAATGCTGCTGTTGATACGATCTCTGCGCATCTTCTCCACCACTGGTTTCCTCAACTGAACAAAACAAAGGCATGTTTAGTTTCTTCATGTAATAAACCCATTAAATAAAATATATTTAAAATTAAAAGATATTATTCAGATGAGGCAGGATCTTAATTTACCTTGTTGAGTGGTTGGTGCTGATCTGAGATGTTCATCACTAAAGTGATGGCTGCTACCATGGCTGGTTTCTGTCTTGTAGATCTCTTGAATCTGATTTTTACGGATGGGACCTCCTCTATTTATACTCCAGAATCTCCATATGAATGGCTGAGTCCCGGGTTTAGTGGAGGTTCTCACAGTTCTGAGCCAATAGCAGAGCTTACACAGACAATAAGAGATGCAGAGCTGCCACATGCTCAGTGACTTTCTGGGAGGGGTCAATGTCCATGTGCCAGGAGAGCAGGTGGAGAGATTTGGATAATGGAGGAAAGCTCAGGGCACTGTTTGTATCTGGGAAAGTGTTGACCCTGCACATAAAACAGATCTGAGAGATGACAGAGTATACTCTTATTTTTAATGTACACATTTGATGCTGATACTGGGGACCAACAAGAGAAGACAAACATATTTTCACATTTAGTTTGACAAAAGTCTAGATCAGGGGTCACCAACCTTTTTTGAAACTGAGAGCTACTTTTAGGGTACCAACTAATGCGAAGGGCTTCCAGTTTGATACACACTTGTAAAATCACAAATTTATAACCTTTAAAGACATGTTACTATTAATAATGAATGATATTCATCTATGTGAAGATGCTGATCGTGTAAATGATTCCTCACAATCATTTTCAACAATCGACTTGATACGGTAGAATGTAGAAAACAAGGTAGAAAACAAATAAATATCAATATGCAAAAAATTATAGTTTTTAGAACTGGCCTGCGGGCGACTCATGAGGTCTTTTCGGGCGACCTGGTGCACCACTTTGGTGACCCCTGGACTAGATATTCACTAGACTTAAAATTACACATTTAAAAAATTGCATTTCAAAGGATCATCACATTGTAGTTTATCAAGGTTACTTATTACTTACTTTTTAAAGATACAGCTTTGTAAAAAAAAAAACTATTTTCATTCTTCCTACTATATCAATTGATTTGTGTTTGTCCTCAATTGCATTAGCAGCATTTAATCTACAGATCCAAAAACGAACAATTTTATTTTTGCATAAAAATGTGGTTAAATATCTTAATAAACTTGTTCCCCAGTCTCCTAGATTACCAAGGCCTGAGCCTTGCGGTACTGTTCTTCATGATATCCATAAGTGTGTCGACTTCACTGTCCGTGTTCCAAATATCAGCTTGAATTTGAATGACTATAGACTTGTGACTTTTCTCTCCTGAGCTTTCCCACACTTCACTCAGTGAATGAGGAGAAGAAACAATAGAAGTGTGTCCATTCACATGCTAATTTCTCTTTCAAATGGAGCTTGAGAAAAGCCCCTCAGAGGTTTTTCTGTCATTTAGAGGGTGACGCATGCTGACCTCTTATTAAAGCCAATTAAAGAGTTTAGTACGTGTCGCTTAAAATGCAGCTTAAACAAACGAAATCATCTACTTTTCTTGGTTTTGTACTTACAATTATAAAAAGACATTAATAAATTGATATCACGTGTCAGTGTTGTGTTTAGACTGGTTGTTAATACATGATCACATGAATATCAGTGCAGCTCTTGACACAACCTTAAGTCATGACACCGGCCTATTAAACCCACTGTTGCTCATTTAACTCCAATGAACGTAGTTTAAGCATCATTTCTACAAATGTTTATGAGTGTTTTTCAATTAATTGAATCAATTGTTATTATTAAGTATTATTTTAATGTTATAATTTTTCATACAAATATTTTAATTTTCATGTTTTATTACTACAGAATTCACTTTTCATGAACTAGTACATCACTCCTAGACATCCAGATGTAGCAGATGTTTCTAGTGTCTGTCAGTCAGGGCGAGAGGAAAACTCCTCTGGGTTCCCACACTTTGTTCTTTGTTCTACAATGAATGAAGTATAAAAGCTGAAAGGATCCACACTGATGGTCTAAAGACTTTTGTTTTGTAGACAGACGTCACTCTCCATCTGGAGGGAAACATTCTGATTGGCTGAAACTCTGCTACTGTTCATATCACCAATCCAAATATTTGATTTTAAAACCCAGAGATTAATAATAATTAACCAACTCTTTCAACTTAAATTGATTTTGAATTGACATGAATCTACATTTTTAATGTTCTAAGTTTTCTAATCACTGACGTGGAAAATATTGGACAAAATGTTTTTGTTTTTACTAAATTAACATTGCTCTATGTGTTCTTGTTTATGTCTGTGTTGAGTAACCAATCGGGACAAGCATTTTCACATTAAATTGTTTAAAAGTCTGTGGGGTTGGAGGTACTGGCATTAACAAATTTGATTCTGTTTTCCGGAACTTTCCTGAGCTTGTGGGAGATGTTGGATAATAGAAGTGTGTTCATTCAGATGGTAATAATTCAGAGTTTGAACATCATCCACACAAATTTCTTATCGAGTGTCTTTAAAAGTTATTAATGTTTAAAGTAATGACTGTACTGTTTGTGAATTTGACTCAAGATTGTTTGATTGTGAATGTGATCACAACATTTTTTATTATTTATCATGCCACAAAATAACTATTAATTTACTGCACCAATAAAAAACCTGTTATTTCTAATTCACTTTCATTTATGTAAATGTCTACAGTGTCTGATACATGATACATAATTCAGATTTTTTTACAGTAGGTATTCTTTGTTGACCAGAATGCTTAGTATTAAACGTTTGCTTTCCACTGTTAATATAAAATACTTCTAATTAGCTTAAAAATCATAAATAAATCTGATTAGGTGCTAAATGTGAGATTTTTAGTACGAAAAACTTTGAACATTGTGAATGACATTTTAACAATAATTGACTTACAGAGTATGCTCAGTAAGAATATTTGTATTGTCATAAAGAATTATAAAATGTTATAGTTAGTCTTTAAAATACTTGGTTCTGTAATTTTCCCAACTTTACTTTAAGGACAATTTTAATTAAAAATACAATTTATATAAAAGAAGTTGTTTCTGATATGCATTAAGATTTGTGCTTAGTTTTAGTAAGAAACATAGTGTTCAAAATTAAGACGAGATATCCATTAGATTAAGATGTGTTTTTTATTTTCAGTGCAACTTTATGCTGAAAACATGTATAAAGTTTTCTCAAGCACAATAAAGCCGGTGATAACATATCACAACATTTACTCGAAGAATCCTTCAAGACATAAAGCTCAGAAAAGAGCAAAGTCTCAACAATATTCAATCTTTACAAAAGACAGATAAACATTCTCATCAAGAACAAAACAAGTTCCAAAAGAACCAAAAATGAACCATCAGAACAAATATTACCACAATAATATGTATTACAAATACAAATACCTAGTATAGGTTAAAAACACCATTAAGGTGATTAAGGTATATAAATCATTTAAACTTCTTAAACTGAAGAAATGTAAACTTTTATCATATTATCATATTGATAATAGAGGATATAGTATTGTGTTCCACAGAAACATTAAACATAATTATACAATTATGAAGCCCTTCACAGAAGGTATATAATAATTACATAGTAATTATCTACAAATAAACCAAAACTGGTTCAAATATTATTTTTCAGTAATGAATACAGAAGTAATAAATGACTGACATGCAGCCAAATACACAAAAAGAAATAAAATCATCATAGAGAACATAAAAGCTTTTCTTAAAACAGAAAAAGTTCATATCTAACTTAGACATGCATCAAGATTGTTGATCTTGAGTTTGATGGATTCTTCTAGAATTCAGACTATTCAGATCATTTCTTAAAATAGAAAGATAAAAATCTATTGCTAGAACACAATAATAAAATGTTGTAATACAACCGGTTTTAAAAATGGAATTAATCTTCGGCTCTTGCTAAAGTCGAGCAAACAGTTGTAAAGTCCATCAACAATGATGTAAGTGTCCCACTTTGAGACAGATGTTCTCATCACCAGGGTCTCCAGGGGGCGCTCATGGACGGACTTTTCTTCTTGCTGATGATCTGCTGGTCTTGAGAGTTGAGCTGAACTGCAGCACTTTCCCTCGTGTTTCCGTCTGTAGGTGATGGAAGCTTCTGGAAGTGCTGCAACAGTTTTCTGTGGCTCTCTTTGGTTTGATTGTTCAGATCTTCCTTGGACACGAAGGTGAAAATCTCATGGACACATCTGGAGAAGCCTTGCTGGACAGCTGCTGTTTTGGTGGACGACTCCGACCGTTGTTGGTGTTGTTTCAGGAAGATGACCGTCATCTCTAGGATGTCTGCTTTCTCCAACCTGGAATCAGGCTGCTGGTCCAGAATCTGTGGAGCCAAGAGTGACTTCAGCTGCTCAATGCTGCTGTTGATACGATCTCTGCGCATCTTCTCCACCACTGGTTTCCTCAACTGAACAAAACAAAGGCATGTTTAGTTTCTTCATGTAATAAACCCATTAAATAAAATATATTTAAAATTAAAAGATATTATTCAGATGAGGCAGGATCTTAATTTACCTTGTTGAGTGGTTGGTGCTGATCTGAGATGTTCATCACTAAAGTGATGGCTGCTACCATGGCTGGTTTCTGTCTTGTAGATCTCTTGAATCTGATTTTTACGGATGGGACCTCCTCTATTTATACTCCAGAATCTCCATATGAATGGCTGAGTCCCGGGTTTAGTGGAGGTTCTCACAGTTCTGAGCCAATAGCAGAGCTTACACAGACAATAAGAGATGCAGAGCTGCCACATGCTCAGTGACTTTCTGGGAGGGGTCAATGTCCATGTGCCAGGAGAGCAGGTGGAGAGATTTGGATAATGGAGGAAAGCTCAGGGCACTGTTTGTATCTGGGAAAGTGTTGACCCTGCACATAAAACAGATCTGAGAGATAATGTTTACGTCAGTGTTTCTGACAGCGTAAACTGTTATTTTTAATGTACACATTTGATGCTGATAGTAAATACATTTACAAAAAATATATATTTGACTTTTGTTGATGATGATTGATTTATGATTTATTACCTTTGTTGACTATTTGTAGCCTAAATGTAAAGTTTTGCGATTAATTCGTAATACTTCTTAGATATTATAATGTACATTTAATAGAACCTGTGTCCAAAATAACTCTAGAGCTCTAAACTGGCCATAGACTTGTGACTTTTCCCTCGTGAGCTTTCCCACACTTCTGCAAAAGAGAAGAAGCAACAATAGAAGTGTGTCTTTTCACATGTTAATTACTCTATGAAAAAGATCTTGAGAGAAGCCCCTATAGATTTTTATGCCATTTAGGGGTTGACGCATGCTGACCTCTAATAAAAGTTTATTAAATAACTTGGTAGGTGTAGCTTAACAAGAATTACACGTTTAATAGATGTCCATCGTCATCACCGATGTACACAGACATCAAATCCAATTCAGTCTAATTTAGGATCTTTAGGAAATTTTGTTTAAATTGTACTTTAATTGCTTTTACAAATTATGTAACTGAAAGTTAATTCATATTACTGTAGGTGTTGAGTTGGTAACTAAACGCTTTCTTTAGCCAAAGCTTGACAGCTTGATCTGTAAAGAAAGAGCTTATGCATGTTGACTTCGTGTTTTGAATTTCTATCTGTCTATCATGTCATGATATGGAATATTTTCATATTGGACAGGTCAATGTCAACTCCTAATAATCAGCAATTATACTGATCAGAAATATTAATGCTGGCAATTACTTCTGATTTTTAATTTTGCTATTTTGTTGGATAAACTGTTCGGCGAGACCTGGTGTTTTACCGTAGTTATGTACAAACTTTGACAATATGTGTGACTGCTGTAACTCCAGCTGTGCCAGATGCTTCGTTTCTATCTTGTCTTTATCCTGCAGTGTGAGTTTAGAGCTCGTCTACGTTTCCCACACTGGCTCTTGTGTTCGGTGGTGAATGGAGTACAAAAGATGAATAGATCATTACTGTTGACTAAACACCTTTGTGTTGTAGATAGACCCTGACATCACTCACCATCTGGAGGGAAAGAGCCTGATTGGCTGATGTGCTGTTCCTATTAATATGGCCAACAGTTTAGCCAAACTAACCAAACCTTTGTCCTTTAAAATGATTCTTGATGTTTTAGTAAATATCACAGTTATTTTATGATAGACTAGCTTTATGGTTTATTGACCATCTAAATGATGATAATAATTCTTCACATTGTGATTTGCTAAAATTAACAAAATATTTTTTCTCTTCTCTTAGTTGTGTTATTAATAAAATGATGAATGTAGTTATTTCCAGGTACATTGAAAGCATTTAGCACTCATTTTTTATCCAGAGTTTCTGGTTTTGGTTTTGCTTAGTAAACATTTAATAAGTTTAATTCCTGAATTTCTCAGTGACGTCACAAAAAGATTATGCCAGCAAAACTATTCCGTATAGTTCATTATAACATCCATAAGTGTGTCTCGAATATCGGTTTCACATTTTAATGACAATAGTCTTGTGCCTTTTTTTCTCACGAGCTTTCCCACACTAGACTCAGAAAAAAATAGGAGGAAACAATAGAAGTGTGTCTATTCACATGCTAATTTCTCTGTTTAAATAGATCTTGGGAAAAGAGGGTTTGCTATCATTTAGGGGTTGACGTGCTGACCTCTAATAAAATATTATTAAAGTAGCTTAAAATGTTTAACAATCAACAGATTTATTTATTGATAAAATAAAGATTTAAAAAAAAAATAAATCTCTTTACATGTTATAAAATTACTGTTACAATTCTGTATTAATAAAGAGTTAATATTACTGGAGCTCGGGTGTCAGTCGGTGTTTAAATGGCTTGAGAGCTTAATTGTCAGCATTTAACAAACATTGTTATCTAAAGTCACTTATAATTATAATAAAACACCATTTTTGAGCAATTAGGGTTGTGCTTTGCTCAAGGACCCAACAGTAGCAACTTGGTGGATGTCGTGTTAGAACCGACGATCATCTTATATTTAACCCAGTACCTATCTGTGACTGTTTATTGTGCCAGGATATAAGACGATGGGGAGTATATATGACAATTAACCATATATTTATTTTTGGCTGATAATTTATTGTGTTTACAGTTGTATACAAATATGAACAACATGTGCGACTTCTGTAACTCCAGCTGTGCCAGATGCTTCGTTCATATCTTGTCTTCATCCTGCAGTGTGAGTTTAGAGCTCGTCTACGTTTCCCACACTGCCTTATTCTGTTCTGTGGTGAATGGAATACAAAAGCTGGATCATTACTGGTGACTAAACACTTTTATGTTGAAGATAGTCCCCGACATCACTCACCATCTGGAGGGAAAGATCCCAATTGGCTGATGTGCTGTTTTTGTCCTCCAAATGAACAAATGCATGTCAGCATTTTTCAAAACGTCACCAAAGATCACACATAATCTTCCACTGATTGAAAAAAATAATACAAAAGTGTCTTAGGTTAAACATGCTGTAACATTCACCCAAATAACCACCGCATGTCTACTGTCTAGTGTCCAGTATCTGGTGACTATAGACTGGGATTCTTCCCCAGTGAGCTTTCCCACAGTCCATTGAAAGAAAGAAAGAGACAATAGACGTGTGTCTATTCACATGCTAATTTGGTTCTTCAGAGCTCTGAGGGTTTTGCAGTCCTTACGGGGCAATAAATGCTGACCTTAAATAAAGGGGCTGACATGTATAGGTCAGTCAATCCCAATTTGACCAAAATTTTATCAAATATTTAATGTATTGCTGAAGATCTGTACACCTTTAATTTAATGGAAAATTGAATGATTATTCTATTACTTTCAGATTTTTTTGTACACCTTAATATAACACCATCGTTTTTACAAGCTACAGAGATGTGCAGGTCTTTTGGGAGGTTACACGCAGCAGATGTTGCTTCACTTCAGCATGATTCCAGAGCTCGAGTGGGTCTTTTGTTATAGGACGACACAAAAGCTCAATAGACCATTAGTTTTGATGATTAGATAGAGCTCAGTCTCACAGCATTTGGAGGGAAAGATGATTTGGCTGATATGATTTTGCAGAATTGGGTATAAATTTCTGTATACTAGTTTGAATATCAGTCGTCTACAGCAAAGGAAAATAGCCATGTGTGTTGCCCTTCTAATTTTTGGAATTCGTTGTTGTATTCACACTTATTATTAACACATTCTGCAATTCATAAAACATGCTTACTCGTTTTTACCATTAAAATATTAAAATGATGAGCTGTATTTACATTTTGTATCTGTTCTAAATAATCAATTTTTTTAAATTTGGGGCAGCCGTGGCCTAGTGGTTTGAGAACTGGGCTTGTGACCAGAAGATTGTGGGTTTGATACAGACAGGTCAAGAATGAAAGACCCTTGAGCAAGGCACTGAACCTCTAACTGCTCCCCGAGCGCCGTGGATAGCACCAGGTTTGGCATGTGTGCTCATTGCTGCAAATAATTCTTACGTGTGTATAAAGTATGGTGGTGAAAAAATCCAGAGGAAATAGATACATTTAAACAATCTTTTTATTAGTTTCAAATGCAAATAAAACATTTGGATCATTTTCCCAATATACAGTAAAAGTGATAACATACCACAACATTCATTTGAAGAATTCTTCAAAAACTTGACGCTCATAATAGAGCAGAGTTACTACACTGTTAATGTCTTTACAAAAGACAAAAAACATTTATATAGTTAAAACAGCTCAGTATAACCAAGCAGTAGAAACAAATAATGTCAATGACATAATCTGTCTTTTAAAATAGCAATACCTAATATAGGTACCCAATTAACCTCAATTTAGGGTTAAACTATGTGTGAACAAGGTGTTGCAAATAGGATGATAATGACAAACCAATTTCTTAAAATGAAATTAAACAGACGATTATGAATCTTCAATTCATTTCTCTTCAAAGAAGAAATGTAATGCTTATATTACATAGTAAATAATATATTCCATAATAGTTCACAAAGGAACAAAAGTTTAACAATAAAGATCTAATATAGATCATGATAAAAATTATTATTATTATAATACTTATATAAACAATCAGAAAATTAATTTCCTTAAATGAAAATAGATCACCTCTAATACAGAGTTGCATCATTAATGCCGATTCCTATATGAATCATAACAAAATGTCCCAATACTCGGTTGTCTTTCTAAGTAGAAGGATATAAATGTAATGCTAAATGACAAAGGTCATTGTAATTTCCATTAAATATTAATAACAATAAAACTGTTGCTTATGCAACAAATAACTTGAGTCTTTCTTGCTGATCTTCACATCACCAGGGCCTCCAGAGAACTCTTGTAGTTAAACTTTCCTCTTTGCAGATGATCTTCTGCTCTGTAACGTTTAGCCGAACAGCAACACGTTCCATTTTGTTCTGGTCAAAGGTTGGCTGGATATTTTGAAAGTGTTTTAGCAATCGTGTTTGGCTCAGGGTTTTCACCTCTTCTTTGGACAGGAAGTGTACAATCTCCCGAGCACATCTGGAAAAACCTTGATAGACAGCTGCTGTAATGGAGGAGATTTCAGATCGCTGTTGCCACGGCTGATGCTCTTGGTGTCGTTTTCCTAAGAAGCTGACCGTCATCTCTAGGATGTCTGCTTTCTCCAGCTTGGAGTCGGGTTGCTGGTTGAGGAATTCTGGAGCCAGGAGAGACTTTAGCTGCTCAATGCTGCTGTTGATGCGATCTCTGCGCATCTTCTCCACCACTGGCTTTCTCAGCTAAACAGAGAAAAAAATAGTTAGCCTTCTTCATCTATCACGGTAATAGTTATCTAGTAATGACATTGCAATCATAATCATATTAAATAAAGTTGCATTTTATTAACCTTGTTGAGAGGTTGCTGCGGATGTGAGATGCTCATCGTTGTAGTGATGGTTGCTACCATGGTTGGATCTCAGTGTTGTAGATCTCTGTGGAGAGTGAATCTGATTTGTACCAACTACATCTCAACTATTTATACTCCCAGATTTCCATATGAATGGGTAAGGCCTGGGCTTGATGGAGTTTCTCACAGTTTGCAGCCAATGGCAGAGCTCGGATGGAAAATAAGAAATGCAGGGCTGCCACATGCTCAGCGATCTTTAGACGAGGCACAATGTCCATGTCTCTGGTGAGCAGGTGGATAAGTGTGTCAATCTTGGAAACTGGTGACCCTGTTGAAAAAACAAAGCACATGTCTGGGCTGCATATATATTGTTAAAATTATTATTTTGCTTCTAGATATATTGCATACTTAGTTTAAAATTGTTCTGCTTTATAGAGAACTTAACAAGACTTTGAATTGTATTTGTATTGTATTTGAATCTTTGTATTGTATTTGTGTACTTGTTTGCGATGGTAATTGTTCTTTACTGTAGTTATTCCTTTACATAGTATTGTGGGCATGTTTGGGCATGTCGTTCTGTAGGTAACTCCACTAATAAACAGCAGTTCAGATGTGGCAGATGTTTCTTCTATCTTGGCTTTGTTTGTTCGTGTGAGTTTAGAACCGACCCGAGTTTCCCACACTGCATCCTCTGTTCTGAAATGAAAAGAAGACAAAAGCTTCAAACATCTGAACAACTGATGACAAACACTATAGTGTTATAAACTCACACAGCCTGGAGGGAAAGGTCTGGATTGGTTGAATGTCCAGCATTATTATCGTGTCATTTTACTGAATTCTTTACAATTTGTAGTAAATTTAATGGCACTTTACACTTTCGTTGCAGACACCAAATCTGCCTATATACATAAATATATACACACTAAAATGTAATACAATAGATTTAATAATAATAATTTTGCAATATAAATTTATTTGGAGGCAGACATGTCCTGGTGATTAGAGAACCGGCCTTAGGATCTGAAGGTTTTCTGTTTTGGACTGAAGCGCCCTTGAGCCAGACACAGAACATCTAACTGCTCCCTGGGTGCCATGGTTAGGGCTGCCCACCATGTTGTGCATGTGTGGTCACTACTGCTCTCCAGTGTGTTAATGTGTTTTACTGCATGGATTGGGTTAAGTGTAAATGATTAATTCTTAATTGTGTAAAAGTTTTTTAAAAAAAATTTAATAATTAATTTTAATAATTTTAAATAATTATTTTTACTGTTGTCAATTAATGCCATAGCACTTCAACATAAAAAATAACTTTATGATCTACACTAT
>JAOTRQ010096183.1:0-10472 GCA_028565875.1 Hoplisoma paleatum
TGTGTGTGTGTGTGTGTGTGTGTGTGTGTGTGTGTGTGTGTGTGTGTGTGTGTGTGTGTGTGTGCATGCGTGTGTGTTTGAATTTCAACACTTTTCTTTTCTCCACTTCTCTTTTTCATCCTCAGTACCACTTCCTGTCTGAAATATTTCCATCGTGTAGAAATTCCTCCCGCTGAAAGTTCTGCTCGCTTCTGTTCAGAGTTTTTATTTAAATTTTAAAACCATTTAACATCACAGACTGATATCCGATTATAAAGAGAGAGTCGAGGATCAGTGTGCGGTGAGGATCGGGATTTAAAACGAAATCTCATGTCATAAAAGAAACAAGAAGAAACTTTTTCTGGGAATAAACTAAATTTAATTCTGCAATAAACATCCTTACATGATTTTTAAAATCGCACTGGTTAGCTTTGCATAGTAAAATATTATTTTATTATTATTTTAAGTTATTTAAAAAAACAGGTAACAGCAGTATTTACAGCAGTAGACATGGTAATAATGTTTTATTACATCACCACTTTTTACTAGGACTGAATGTACAAATTATTTCTCGTAACAATAAAAACATTAATTTTCTCAATATGTCAACTTTTTTTTCTTTGTAGCCCAGACTAAACTGGCACCATAAATATTCACATTTAGTTTTATGAAGCATATTTTTATGAATTCTTGTTTACAGATTTAAATATTATATATGTATAATAACAACACTGTATAATGAAAACTCACGTTATAAAGTGTTGTAGGGTGATACGTACAATTCGCAGTGTGATTATTACGGATCGCGGTGGCATTTAAGGTCACAGATCTGGTTGAATGTGTGTGTTGATGAAATGTGTATTTTCGGATAGAAACTAGATGACACCTTTGTACAACATTGTTTTAACTTCATCCTGTCAGTCGCCCGACTGAGATCCAGATATTTAGGATGCTAGATATCTCTCTCTTCAGTCGGTGAGATGCTCGGAACTCCCACCAATCCAAAACATCTGAGGACGACTGTTCAGCCAATGAATCAATAAGATCAGGGCAAAAAAATCATGAAAGAGGTTTTAAGCTGTTATATTAATAAACATAGCTCCTTGTTAAAGTCTGTGTGTGTGTTGTGTATTGTGTTTATCTGTGTGTGGTGTATGACCAATTAACGTAGTGAATCCTAAATAAGACCTGCAGCAGATGGATGGATTTTCGGATCCCGGACAATGTTTCCATACATTACCTCCTCTCCTATTGATCCTGTACCATGAGCTTGGTTTGTAGTTTCAGTTTTTGTTACTGCGTTGGTTTTAGCAGTTCCTGGGTGGGGTTGGTGCTTGATGGTGGCGTACTCTTCAGTAAGGGATGAAGCTGCTGGGCGGTGTTGGTGATGGACGGTAGCGTACTCCTCAGTGAGGGATGAAGCTCCTGAATGGGGTTGGTGCTGGACGGTAGCGTACTCCTCCGTGAGGGATGAAGCTCCTGGGTGGGGTTGGTGATGGACGGTGGCGTACTCTTCTGTGAGGGATGAAGCTCCTGGATGGGGTTGGTGCTGGACGGTAGCGTACTCCTCCGTGAGGGATGACGCTCCTGAATGGGGTTGGGGTTGGACCGTTGCGTACTCTTCTGTGAGGGATGAAGCTCCTCGGATCTCAGATCCTGCACTGTTTAGAAAGTTGATGCTCGAGTAATGAAGAGAATCTGGTGAAGTGGTTTTGGTGCCATTGAGAGATTTCTTATTGTTCTCCTTAAATAGCACCGCCTGCGGGATTTAGCATCATAATGTTAATGTAAATATTTTACTAATTCTTTATAAAAACAGTAACATTTGTTATTGTTAGTATGTTTCACTTCTGTCTATAAACACTTATTTGTGGCCTAGATCAAGCTGACATCACAAATATTCAAAGAATTCTTCTAAACCAGAGACTGAGCAAGACTTGTTCTTAGTCTGGTCCAGACTACTGCTCCAGTTCCTTAAGACATCTCGAAAGTCACCAGGCCCAAGAGAGGACCAAGAGGACTAGACGAGGACGTAGGTTCGAGCCCTCTTGTGGGCATCTGCAGGTTATCCAGTGGGCCTACACATCACCTCCTGGGGCAGCCATGTCCTGGTGATTAGAGATCTGGGCTTGTGATCGGAAGGCTGTTGGTTAAATTCCCACAGACTCCACAGATCAGGACTGAAGTGCCTAAGTGAGTAAGGCACCAAAACGCAAACTGCACACCGGGCACCATGGCCAGGGCTGCCCACTATTCGTGGCATGTGTGCTCATTGCCCTCTTGTGTGTGTTTAATTAAGCGTGTTTCACTGCTTGAATTCTGTTGCTAAGGACAAATTTCTGCTTGTGTAAAACATACAGTGATGAAAAGAGATCTTTTCTAAACTCTCTGTGGTCCATTTGGGTGTCACCTATCATTTCCTTTCTGTAGAAACAAAGTGGTCCATCTGTAAAAAACCACCCGTATATGGAAATGGAGATGCATATGGAGCTTTTTGTACCTGCTTCGAGATGCTTTCATTCTCCACAAAAACAGTAATGCTTTGTTCATGACAGGCTGATGTTTCACTCCCACACACCAATGCAAAAGTATTAAACAAAACAAGATTATAACAGCAGGGCACCATAAAAATAGTGCCGTGACAGTGTTTATGATGCCTGACCTTCCACCACCTTCATATAATTGTAATACTAGATGGTTTTAGATCCTCATATAAAATGTAAACCATGCAGAAGCACAAAGCACCCTTTCATAATCTATTTATTGTTTATACAGGGGAAGAAAGGTTATGCGACGTCTATAATCACCCGTGTGAACTTGCATTTGTTCACTGACGTAAATGAGTGATTGTGACACATTCAGCAGAAACATTTCTGATAAATAAAAATCTTTTACATCACTGTGGTGGAATGTGAGAAGTTCTCATTTATCAGAGACATTCGAGTCTCACTGACATCAATAAACTTGAGATTTTAAAGCTTCTCCTACAGACTCTTTATGATGATTTAGTCTAAATTTACCAGCATTTATTTCATTATGATATGATAGAATCACTAGAACCACAGTTCAGAATCTACAGTAAAGCGTTCCAGAAGAGTCGAGACTGTTAGAGCGGCAAAACAGCAAAACCTTGATTGCAACGACACATTTCTCTGAGCGCCTCTGTATGTTTGATACTCACCCGGTCATTTAAAACCAGTCCTGTTGCACCTCCTCCAGACTCTTTCTGATGAGATTTCCTTAAGAAATTAAAAAAAGATGTTCAATCAGACTGAAAGTGTTTCTGATTCTACAAAAATGTTCTTAAGTTCAAAGAAACTTATAAAACTTTATACAAACCTGATACAACAACATAAAACCAAAAGCAGCAGCAGCGCCACCACTACTAAAGATCCCACCGTTACACCAATCACCAACGGACTCAAGCCTGAACCTGAAATAATAAAGAAATAAGTCATAATATTGATAATAATAATTTATTATAATATTAATAAAAATAGAGTAAATTATGAAATAATACTAGTAATACTCGTGGCACACTAACAACCACAATAAAAACATTTCTATTTTTATTATTATTATTATTATTATTATTATTATTATTATTATTATTATTATTATTATTATTATTATTATTACATTTAAAACCAGAATTGCATTAGTTTTATCTTTATTGATTAAATTGATTAAAATAATTTGTAATTGTGAAATAAAAATGATCAATTGTTCAGCTGCACAGCGTTCAGAATCAATACAGTTCTTTAGTGTTTAATGCATGTTGGTGGGGCAGTGATGTAAAACCTGTACATAACTAGATGGGTAGTTAGGGTTGGGTTGGTTGAGGCGAGTTGTTTGGATGTGATTCTGTCATAACTGTTTATAGGAAGTTACACCTCAGGTAAAGCACAAACTTCCTCTTTTTTGTTTGTGGTGAAATGGTTTTGCATGACTAATGACACTATCATCAAAAAAACTGTCTAACGCTGCACGGGCCAAAAAATATGTGGACACAAGGACAAACAAGGAGTGCAATGTTGAACAGTAATAATAAAATCGACCCCCCCCACACACAAGTTATATATGTTGTTGTAATCTCCCTGCTCTGTCAAACAGTTTAGTAAAAGTGGAAAACATTTAATGTCAAACTTTTTCGTGTGGCGTCAAATATACACAGTGAAACCTGAACTTGTTATACAGTGTCTATATATATACTGTATATGCAGAACTGACACTGAGACTCAAAATAATCAATGTACAGCTGCTATGAATATTGGTTATTGTATTCAGAGGCATTTTATTTTTGCTCTGGGGGGGGTACTAATATGATAATACTATATTTGTAATATGAACATTAATAAACAGAAAATATTGGTCATAACTTTAGCAGTGACAGGAAAAGGGTTCTAGACCTTTAAACATGGCCCTCAAACACAAAACCATCATTTGGCAGGAAGTAATTGTCATAGAACAATAATATTGGGGGGGATGACTCTCTATCCATCTACTATGGAGGTCTCAAACAAAGTCAGTGTCTCCGATGTGTTCTGTATCTCGTCCTGAACTCACTTTGAAGATCCAGGTAGTTGGACGAGTTTTGAGCTCCATGCTGGTTTTGAGCTCTACAGTATAAACCCTGGTGAGACTCATCAGTCTTGTTGATGTTCCAATCGCTTCCAGTTCTGATCTGTTCTCCATTATTTCTGTACCAGGTATAGTTCAGATCTGCTGGATTGGCGTCACTGCTGCAAGTCAGATTCACTGCAGAACCCAGGAGAACCAGAACTGATGGAGAAACTTTCAGTGTCGTGTTTTTAGGAGCATCTGAGGAGAAAATAATCTCAAGTCATCATCAATACACATCATCAATATTATCATCATCAATATACACATCAAATTGTGCTTTCCTATTTGCAGAGCCTGTTCAGTCTCTACACTGTGTCAAGTTGTGTTTTAGTGTCTCTCTCTGGGTGTGCAAATTTACATCCCTCTGGTGTGCTTGTTTGGCTTCTTTTTAGGAATCACCAATAAGTCCAAGGCAAATGCTGCTGCTGGTCTGTGTGTTGATCTACTGTGGTCAACTTTCAGATCCAGTGGAAGCCAAGTGGCTCGTTCATTAGGTGTAAGCCCCGGAATCTACAGAATCATTGCTGCACCTCATTCTCATTTGCTAAGTAACTATTGTTAATTACCACTGCTATTACTTACCTTTACATTTTGCAACTTGGCTTACATTTGATATAAAATTACATATAAAAGATAGTAAAATAAAAATTCAGATTGGTTAGTTTCTCTGCGTTTTGGAATCATCTGCTTTATTCTTCTTTGGTGTTTTTTATCATAAAAATATTTTAATCTTGATGCAATTCCAATCTAATCTCTCCCACACCCGGAGTCTCAACACTGCAGAGATTTTACCCTAATAATTTACCTTAGTGACTTCAATCACAGATTCAGAAATGAAATCTGAGACCCAGATACATATGATTCTACCTCATATCCAGTACAATCTCTCAAAAGGTTCAGGAGTTCCTCCAAATGCTACTTAATGCTACACTAACCATCACTTGGAAAGTGCCCAATTATCTTCCTCATCTCTTTGAGGTTACCAGAACTCATTCTCCAAGATCTTTTTTACTCCTTACTTGCTCTGGATTTAGTTTCGACAACAACCAAATCTGTAAGTTTTTGACTGCTGCTACACTCCTAGAGATTCTGAAATTCCAAAGCCAAATAAGCCTCAGAAGCTTTAGTCTTTTACTTGATGGCATCCTTCACCACTGGTGCTCATAACTGGGTGTAGCTGGAACAAACAAGCGTTTGACCAGAGATGCAAAGATGTGTGTAGCTATTTTTACAATGAAACTTTTCAACAGAGTCAGTATGTCAGTGCCCCCTATCTCCTCTCTAGCTGTTTTCAGCTACATTGAACTGAACAATGAAAAGCATCTTTCTAACTTCCAGAAGTATCAGGTGTGTAACTGTGCCAATCAATGTTACATAATAATATAAAAAAGTAAAGACATGTTGGAAGTGTTATTGTACTTACACTGAAGATCCAGGTAGTTGGACGAGTTCTGAGCTCCATGCTGGTTTTGAGCTCGACAGTATAAACCCTGGTGAGACTCATCAGTCTTGTTGATGATCAGATAATTTTCAGTTCCGATCTGTTCTCCATTATTTCTGTACCAGGTGTAGTTCAGATCTGCTGGATTAGCATCACTGCTGCAAGTCAGATTCACTGCAGAACCCAGGAGAACCGGAGCTGATGGAGAAACTTTCAGTGTCGTGTTTTTAGGAGCATCTGAGTAGAAAAAATATTCTTACATAATTTTATATTGAGAATAGGAACATATTAAAATCATCCAGATGAATCACTGAACTGATCTTACACACAACATGAAGAGTAAAAGATCTCTGAGATGATTTGAGCTTCTGGTTCTCCAGCTTGTAGGTGATGGTGCAGGTGAAATTACGTCTGTGGTCCAGGTGAGAAGCTCTGAACTTCAGTGTTGAGGAACTGAAGCTGCTGTTGTGGTTCTCCATCAGAATCTTCTCCTCGGGCAGGAAGCTCCATGTGAAATTTGGGAGGTTAGAAGGACATGAAGATGGAGCAGAACAAACCAGATCTACTGAAGTTCCTTCCAGAACCTCCTTCAGCTCCTCCGTCTGATTCTCCTTGTACAGGGTTACTGAGGGACTGACTGGAGAAGCTGAGAATGGAGACAGATGGAGAATCAGATTAGATCTGAATCTGATCTTGTGAATGATCAGTTCAGTATCAGACTCTCTGTACATGATGTAGGTGGCGCTATAATACTTACTTATAATGTTTATTATTACACTTCTATTAATGAAATTCCATTTCAGGTCTCCTGGAGTTTCTATTCTGAATATAAAAGTTCCAGTGTTGCTCTGCTGGATGTTGTAGAAGATGGTGGTGCAGTTCTTCTGTTTCAGATCTCCAGTTATGTTACCTTTCATCAGGTTTTGTGATTGTGGGGAGTTAAACATGGTTTCATTTAGTTTAGTTGCAACATTAAACTTTCTCCAGACTCCTGTAAGTTTCATGTTCTGTAACTCATCATTAAATTTATCTTGAATCTGAAATGTACAGGGTAGAAGAACACAGCTTCCACTCAGAGCTTCAATCTTCTCTGGTAGAAAGATGTCATAATCGTCACACAAAACAACTGCAATATACAAAATATAAACACAATACACAAAGTAGAAGATTAAATGTTATTAATCAATGTGAGAGAAAAACACAAATAAATAATTAATAACACAAACCTTGACAGAATAAACAAAGTGTGAGAAACTTCACAGCAGCTTCCATCATTCAGTTCAGATCGAATCACCTGATACACACACACAGAGTGTGAGGGTGTTTGTGAGTGAGAAAGATGTTTAACTTCTCTTTTAAATTAGCATATTTGTGACACCGCCCCTGAAACTCCAAATAAATGTCACCAGATTTAATGATGAAACTTAGCTACTATGATGCCCAAAACAGTGTATTTTAATGCCGGTTCCAAGCCCGGATAAATAGGAAGGGTTATGTCAGGAAGGGCATCCGGGTTGGATCGGCTGAAGCCCACGTTAACAGCGACCGCCACTGATATTGTTGATCAATGGGGCATTAGTGGAAATTTGACTACTCTTGGGTCAAGGAGGAGAAGAAGAGGGGCTGAAAGGGTGCTAAAAAGGAGAAAAGACAGAACAGGAAGGTTGTGGTTAGAGTTGGAACTTTGAACATGGGCACTATGACAAGAAAAGGGAAGTTGGTACGAAGATACTTGGTGTGACCTCAGGTCAGAGGAAGATGGACAACTTTGTGGTGTAATGAATTAGTGCAGGAAAGTTTAAAAGGAAAGAGGTTGGCTAAAAAAAATCGGGATCTCCAGAGAGACGAAGAAAGTAGACAAGGAGGTACAAGGAGATACGGCATAAGGCCAAGAGAGCAGTGGCCGAGGCAAAAGAGAAGGCATATATCAAGTTGTACGAGAAGTTAGAGTCTAAGGAAGGGAAAAAGATTAGTACAGAATGGCCAGACAGAGGAACCATGATGGGAAGGATGTGCAGCAGGTGTTGTCTAATGAGACAAGTGTTCTAGGAAGATAGAAGGAGTACGTTGTGGATTTGATGCATGCAGAGAATGAAAGGGAGAGACATTTAGTAGAAGTTGAGGTAGCGAGTCAGGAAGTGCCTTAGGTGAGTAAGGAGGAGAAATGGGGAGGCATTAAGGTGAATGACATGTGGAAAGGCTGTGGGACCTGGTGATATCCCAGTGGAGGTCTGGAAATTTTTAGGAGAGACAGCAGTGGTGTTTTTAAATGGATTGTTCAACAGACTCCTGGAAGGATAAAGGATGCCTGAGTAGTGGAGACAAAGCATAATGGTACCGATATTTAATAATAATGGGTGATATACAGAGCAGTAACTATAGGGGAATAAAACTGATCAGTCACAGTCTGAAGGTCTGGGAAAGAAAGGCTTAGAGGAGAACTATGCTATGTTTGCTTTGAGAGTGTTAATGGAGAAGTACAGAAAAGGACAGAAGGAGATGCACTGTGAGTTTGTTGACTTAGAGAAAGCTTATTAGAGGGTACCAAGGCAGGAATTGTGGTTCTGTATGCGGAGGTCGGGAGTATCAGAGAAGTATGTGTAGGTGGTGTGGATATGTATGAGGGCAGTGTGACAGCGGTGTCCTTTGAGTCCTTTCCTGTTTGCAATAGTCACGGACAGATTGACGGATGAGGTTAGGAAGAGTATCCATGGACTATGTTGAGAGTAGGGGTCAGGTGGAGGAGAGACTGGAGAGATGGAGGCATGTTTTGGAAAGTAGATGGTTGAAATTGAGCTGGAGAACTAAGTACATGTGTGTGAACGAGAGGAAGGGTAATGGAAAGGTTCAGTTGTAAGGAGTTGATTTGGTAAAAGTAGAGGAATTTACCTATTTAATGTCGATGGCTAGGAGTAACGCAGGATGTGATAGAGAAGTGAATAAGTGGGTGCAGACTGGGTGGAGTGGTTGGTATAAAGTATCAGGAGTGATTTGTGATAGATGGGTGTCTGCTAGAATGAGGGTAAGATCTATTGGACTGCTATGTTGTATAGACTAGAGACCGTAGAATTGACCCACAGATAGGTGAGAGAGCTGGAGGTAGCTGAAATGAAGATGTTGAGATTCTCATTAGGTGTGGCAAGGAAGGACAGCATCAGAAAGGAGTTTATAAGACAACCAGCCCATGTAGGTTGTTTTGGAGGTAAAGTACGACAAGTGAGAATGAGATGGTTTGGTCATGTGCAGGGAGAGATGAGGGGTATATCGGGAGAAGGGATATGATGAGGGGTATATTGGGAGAAGGGTTACGATGAGAGATATATTGGGAGAAGGGTTATGATGAGGAGTATATTGGGAGAAGGGTTATGATGAGGGGTATATTGGAAGAGGGGTAGATTGATGAGGGGTAGATTGGGAGAAGGGGTGTGATGAGGGGCATAGATTGGGAGAAGGGGTGTAATGAGGGGCATAGATTGGGAGAAGGGTTATAATGAGGGGTAGATTGGGAGAAGGGTTATGATGAGGGGAAGATTGGGAGAAGGGTTATGATGAGGGGTAGATTGGGAGAAGGGGTTTTGATGAGGGGTATATTGGGAGAAGGGTTATGATGAGGGGGATATTGGGAGAAGGGTTATGATGAGGAGTATATAGGGAGAAGGGTTGTGATGAGGGGTATATTGGGAGAAGGGTTGTGATGAGGGGTATATTGGGGGAATGGTTATGATGAGGGGTATATTGGGAGAAGGGTTGTGATGAGGGGTATATTGGGAGAAGGGTTATGATGAGGGGTATATTGGAAGAAGGGTTATTATGAGGGGTATATTGGGAGAATGGTTGTGATGAGGGGTATATTGGGAGAAGGGTTGTGATGAGGGGTATAATGGAGGAGGGGTTATGAGGTTGGAGCTACCAGGTAAGAGGAGGAGAGGTAGACCAAGGAGGATGCTGTTGGATGCAGTGGTAAAGGAAATGAGAGTGGTAGATGTGTCAGTGGAGGACTCTCAGGACAGGGCTAGATGGAGGAGTTTGATCCACTGTGGTGACCCCCAATGGGAAAAGCCAAAAGAAGAAGAAGAAATAATGATGAGAGAAAGATGTTTTAAAAATGTGATTTGACTTTATTACAGTAGATAATATAGTAATATAGTAAATCTTTGATAAGATTGTATTATTAAAATTAGATGACGATGATAAATGGTGACATTTAGAATTGTATTGACTTTATTTATGATTTTATTTAACACTGGAATATAGCAGAAGCTTCGTAAACGTGGATTTCTAACGACTTTTATACGACTTTAAAAATCACTGCTGATTTGTGTGTTATTGTGGTTTTAGGAACTTTTTCTATCATTATAAAATAAATTCAGATGCTTCACATGAACTGGAAGCCGCTACAATCACCTCACTTACAACAGTCGGTAGTAAA
>JAOTRQ010096194.1:0-10472 GCA_028565875.1 Hoplisoma paleatum
ATGTGACACTCGCGGATTCGCTCATTTCTATCATCTTTCACTCATAATCTTCAATTATCATTCATAGCAAGAATCACGTGACATTAAGTGAAATGTGAGCGTCACATTTTGTGTCTGTTTGTTAAAATCTTTGTAATTAATTAATCGAAATTAACGCGTTAAAGTCCCGGCCCTAGTTAGAACGCATAAGAACGTGTTTATAATACATTTTCACAACCATCAAATGCATTCAGTACTGTTTTTGGACATAATGGACAGCCATGACCTGTTTGCTAGAGACCTGGGTTTGTGATGAAAAGGTTGCCAGTTTAATTCCAGAGAGTCCTGCGTCCTGTGCACCATGGCTAGGGCTGCTCGCTGTTGCCCCCTAGTGTGTGTTCACTTATGTGTGTAAATGTGTGTTTCACTGCATGGATTGGGTTAAATGCAGATGAATATTTCCTGTGTATAAATGCACAGTGGTGAAAAAAAAGTATTCAAAATTATAATGTTTTTTTTTCTAGGTCCAAATAAATATGCTAATGCATACACCCCATATGTATACATTAAAAAAAATCAACACAGTGCTAAGTTGTTTGTTTTATTTCTCAAACTTCCAGTTGAATGAGAGGATGACTATGATAAAGGATAACCTGGAGCACTTGCAGAACCACATGCAGGCCACAGTGGTTTTGCAAAGCCTGACCCCACGCATTCAGGAGCAGCTTAAAGATAACAAGAACACTTTGGCTGAGCTCTCTAAGCTGGAACTGGGTCTGAGCAGTGTGAGAATACAAGCTGAAGAGCTTCTGACCAATGCACAAGCAGTAGAAAGCAATTCCATTGGAACAAGTAGGCACTGTTTCGCTGTAGCCACATCACATGTAATCTATTATAAATATAATGTTACATTGCTATTGCAATAAACAGTAAATCTAGGTTGTGCTTTTCGGATAGTCATCCAGGAACAGGTGAGCAGTCTGACACACCAGTGGCAGGAGACTCAGAAGAGGTCTCAGGAAAGGGAAAAGTGGCTGCTCCATCTGCTCGATCTGGCTATGAGGTTCTGGAGTGATGTGAGCGATATGACATCTGAGATGAATGAGGCTCAACAGACTATTTTAGACCTCAACTCAAAGCAATCAGACTCTCACACCATCCAGCAAAGCCTGGACACCATGCAGGTAGGGTTTCACAGAGAAAGTCATCAAAATGTATCAACTGTGTAATTAAGTTTAACATACTGGATGTAAATTGTTCCATACATAACCCATATTCGTAACATGTCACTTGACTTTAAGTCATATAAACATTGATACGACTTATACCATAGTCAGCTTTTAGTACATTGGCTTTTTTAGGTTGATAAGTAGATAGCATTTTGTGTAAGCTGGGTAAGTGTCTGCTTTGGCTTACTCCGGGTGTTCCAGTTTCCTCCAACAGTCCTAAGACATAGATAACAGTCAAGTAATTGTCTTTTATATAAATTAGTGAATTGATGAACCTTGAGTAACTTTGAAATGACTGTAATTAAAGTATAAAACATGATGTTTAAATCTTAAAAAAAACAAATAATCATTGTTTTCTAGACTCTTAGAGAGGAAGTAGATGGAATGCAAGGAGATCTTGACACACTAGGTGTAGTAGGAATGGAACTAATGTCTGCATGTGGAGATACAGACAAGCCAGAGGTCACTAAATGCTTGGATGAGGTATGTATCAAATAATAATTATATTCTGATGTCCAAATTTCTAGGAGCCAGATAAAGAAAAACTGTGCAGGTTAAATTAAATAAATTAATAATTAATCACAATTGCGCATTTAATTTGAGAGACTTTTGAACTGTCTTTGTATGACAAATCAACTGGTAGAAAGAAACAAGACCTTGAGAATAACATTAAATTGTTACAAGACTAAAGTTAAAAGATAATGAATACACCAAACTCACCAAAACTTACCAAAGTACACCGAAACTTTTGACACATCAGCACCACTTTCATATTGGCATAAAGCTGGTAAATTGGTAAAAACCTGTGCCACTTGTACATTTTTACTTGTTCTTAAGGTAAAGCTTTCAATTAAAAATGTTTATAATTAAATGTTTTAAATAATAGCATGACTATTACTAGCATGACTACCACAGGGTCATTTTTATATGAAAGTAGCATGTTCTTCTCGTGGCCTCCAGGTGCTCACCAAACCCATAAAAGTCCATAAGGACTTGGTGGATGGAGGTGTACAATACAAACTGGAACTCAAATGTGAACTGATCACAGGTTATTGGTTAACCACAGTAATATGTTATGCTTATGACAGCTGCAAACTAAAATTTTATAAACCATAATAATGCAAGCCAATTATAAAGCCATAATATTGTTTTACTTTATTTAATCATTTGATCATTTAGATTTTGTTTTTGAAATCACAATTTTTACTTCATTTTCTGAATTTAAACATAAATATTATTTTTTTTCAGTGACCCTCTTTGGCGGTGTAGTGTAAAGATTTAGTAAATTTCACACTTCGATTCATAACACTAACGAAGAATATTATTATTGTTCTTCAATCTGAGTTCCGTGGAAAATCCTTGCACGTCTAAACTTTTTTTTACCACTGCTTTTACACCAAATCTGTGCTGTGAAACACACATTTACACACAATAGTGCACATGCAGTAAGGACACAGCTCCAGCGTGATGGGTAGACTTAGCCACTGTGCTTGGGGAGCAGTTTGGAATTAGGTGCCTTGCTCAAGGGCACGTCGGTCGAATCTCAGAATTGAATCAACAATCTTTGAATCACAAGCCCAGTTTTTTAACCACCAGGCCACTGCCACCCCAGTTTCAATACCATTGAAGCCACCATGTTTGAAAAAAAAACACACAATTTGTTTCTGCAATACCTCAATAGTCATTTCAATTATATATTTACCACCTGTGAAATAATTCCTGGAACAAGATTCAGAGTAGTACCATAAAATGTTTAAACTTTACTGTACTGTACAGGTATAGAGTGAACAAATCTCTACTGTAAATAATTTTACCATAATATTATAGTGTATGTGCTATCCCCACATGATCCATTTAGACTTCTCTAAATTATGCAATACCTCAAGTTATTTCTTTTCCCTGATCATTGTAGACTCTAGTCAAATAAATGTTTTTATATTATTTTGCCAGCTGTACTGCACATGGAATAATCTAAACAAGATTTGTAATGAGTGTCATGGTAAGCTAGAGAAATCGCTTCAGATGTCCCTAAATTATCAAGATACGATGCAGGTAAGAATTGCACATTCCCTAACTATTAAATGTATTTTATTAGCAAGATGAATGCAAACAGACACAATCTTATTAGAATAAGGACAAATATATTTTCTCCTCAAGCATACCATCATCATAACATGATCTTTTGTCGGTAGGGTTTATTTGAGTGGCTTCAGTCAGCAGAGCTGAAATCAACTAAAGAGTTCTTGGTGACATCTGACCTTGAATCTATTAAAGAGCAGCTGTGTTGTCTAAAGGTCAGACAAAATCTAGATATGTATATATCTAAGATATGTCATCTTTGATTTTCTATTTTAAATTTATATTTTGATCTACTGATTTTACTTCTGGTCGTTTTACTGCTCTTCAGAAGTTCAAGCGAGAGCTGTATCAGAAAAAGGTTGAGATTGAAAGTTTGAACCATCGTTTCGTGTGTCATCTATCTTTGAGTTCAACATCTGCATCACCACTATGTGATTTTCGTGAACGCTGGGATATTTTGGAATCTGAAACTGTTCGAAGACAAGTATGTTGTGTATACACACCATCATGCAGAAAATTAATTCGGTTACAGAAATAATTATTTTTTTAAGCGCATAACAAATTTAAATGTCAGATATCTGTCTAATGTCTAATGTGCTACTTTAATGTTGTTGTTTTTTTTTGAGCAGCACCAACTGGAAAGTGCTTTGTTAGGACTGGGTCAGTTTCAAAACAATTTTGATGAGCTACAAGCCTGGCTCTCTCATACCACTGACCTGCTGCAAGCATCCCGGCCTATCAGCATTGACCTGCAGACCTGTGAGATAGAGCTGGCCAAGCACAAGGTACACATCTTATCTATATACCTAGACACTGAAACTGACCTGTTGACTTGCTTCCTGATGTGGCAATTATTGTTTTAATAACAATCAATAATAACCAGTTCAATCAATAGTTTTACTTTATTTTAAATCAGCAGTGTAAAGCACATTTGTTTCAGTTTAGGATCTACTAGGACTTACTTTCCTTTGACCTAACATGTATTTTCAACTGGTCTTCATCGTGTGTGCAGGTGCTGCGGAATGATGTGATGTCCCATGTACACACAGTGAAGTCACTAAACCAAGCTGGCAGGGTCCTTCTGGAGGAGAGGGGAACTGAGAGCCCACATGGACTACAACATCATCTGGAACAGTTAAACGAATCTTGGGAGTTTGTACATTGTGAGACAGAACGCAGGCAGCTGGAACTGGAGAATTATTTGAGTCAGGTCAATAACTCAACAAATATTTTCTTATTGAACGTCTCAAGGTTCAATGAAGTCAATTTCATTGCAGATGCTTTTATCAACTGTATCATCAACAGCATATATCTAGCTATATATCTGTCTATCTACCTATCTACAGACACACAAACACAATTCTTTATTGAATTTTAGTGCTAATCAGACATGAAAAACAGCTGGTTTTGTTCATGTTGGAGATGATATTTAATGTTGTTCATGGATTCACAGGTTCAAGATGTAACAATCGAAATCCAAGATCTTTTGCAGTGGTTGGAGCACACAGACTTAAGGTTGTCTTCCACTAAAACTGTCTGGGGCATGCCAGATTCTGCCAATGAAAGACTCAATGCTCATCTGGTAAGGACAGGGCAGTAAAAGAAGCCAAGCAAAGTCATTTACATTAGTAGGTTGATATAATGAGATTTGAGAATTTTCTAAAAACATTGTTGCTTTTGTGTGTTTCTTGTTTTGCAGGAGTTGTGTAATGAGATGGACTCTAAACATCATGCCTTCACAAATATCCGTGATGCTGTTCACAGGATGCTTGAGGATAGCCACGTAGCTCAAGGCTCCAGCACTGAGCACAATTTATGTATCCTGGATCAGAAGTGGAACACTGTCTATATGAAAATGCAAGATCGCAAGGTTATTCAAGTTTACAGTTAGTCTATAGTAAAATATCTTTTTTAATGTGACCAACCATTTGCAAAATAAAATGTTAATTTAATCCTTCTTACACTCAAAACAAGTCTAACTTCTGCTCTAATGATTTGTATTCAGGCAAAGTTAGTTGAAGGACTTGATCTGGCAAAGGAGTTTAACAGCAATGTTCAAGATCTGCTTATCAAAATGGCAAGGTGTGAAGAGACCATTAGTGATCTACCTCTTCCCAGTTTAATTCTTGAAACCATCAGCAACCAGCAACAAGAACATAAGGTTTCGTTTTTTTATGCTATATACACCTTTGAAACAGATATATACACTCTTGACATGATGCAACATTATTTATAAAACCAGGCTCACAATGATTTTTTAAACAAACTAGAATTTAAGATGAATTATGACAGAGGGTAGCCATAGCCTGGTACTTCTTTACTGCCCCCTAGTGTGTGATCGCTAGTGTGTGTAATAAGAGTGTGTTTCACTGCATGGATTGTCTTATGAATAATTAGGTTAATGGAGGAATAATTCTAGACAAAGTATTATTTTATTATTTTATCCATAAAATATATGTAAAATTTTAAAATAAAATACTTGATTTGTGATTGTCTTTTATAGGTAGATACACAACAAAGATGCACATTCCACATTTTTGTGAAAATTAAATTTAAAAACAAATCCTACATAATAAAAATAAATGAATATTACTTTGTTTAAGTTTAATGAAGTATATTAATATAAATACATTTGGCTTCAAAAATCCCAACCTGGAAACACAGCATGAAATATTAATCGGGTGAGTTAAATAAAGCCACTGCCCTCTACTGTCTTATGGTGCATTGTAACATCCTTAAAAATTTTACTAAATTTTGAAACAACCTATTATATGCTTCCATTTACCTTTACAGCATTTAACAGACAGATTTATCAAAAGTGGCTTACACTTATTACTGAACATTTTTTTGTTTAAGCAAGTGCTGGATAAAAGTTTTGCAAAGGGCAAACAGTGGCAACTTAGAAATTGTGAGGCATGAACCCTCTGGTTTCTGGCAAATTGTATTCCCCTATTTCACCTTTACACAAAAATTAAGTTTTAAATGTTGTTTGTGTTTTTTCTGATATGGGACACTGTATGCTTTTAATGTACCGTGTTCAGAATTGATATTCAAAGTTTATGTATTTATTATATTGTGTGCTTGTACATTTTGTGTTGATATTTGTGGATTTATCTATTCTGGCAGCTTCTGTTAAGTGAGTTACAGTCCTATGCTGAGAAGAAGACATGTGTGGAGAGTGCAGCATCACAGCTGTTGGAACTCAGTAAGAAGGAGGACTGTGATGTGGTACAGAACCTGGTGATTACCGTGCAGGACCGCTACAGCAAGCTACAGCACCACATCACTGAGAGAGGAAAGTCTTTGGAGGATGCTAGGAAACAAGTGAAACAGGTAGGTTAGCAACTTACTTATCAGTTAAATAAATTAATATTAGATTACTTCAGGCTTAGAATTGTATGTGTTTTTGCTATGTAGTTCAGTGAATCCTGGCACTTGTTGATGGACTGGATGACGGAAGTGGAACAGACTCTTGACACCCATAAAGAGATCGCTGTGTCTCACGAAGAGATTAAACAGCAGCTTATTGAGCAGAAGGTAGCATCAACTGATTCAGTTGATTGTTTCCATTCATTCTACTTTTCAGTAAATTAAAAAAACAAATTTTTGGCCAGTACAAAAAAAATCATAATTTTGTTTACTAACAAATGCCCCGTGTCTAAAATATATATGATCACTGGTTATCCAGAATGACCTTAAATGGTCCCTTATAATGGAGGTTTTAGATTGCATGTCAGTAAATAACAATTACAAAGTTGTCTCTGTTGGTTAGTATTCTACTCTAGCGTGATGTAAGCTTGAAAACTGCCATACTACCAACATACTGGTGCAAGGAACTCTACATGCCAGTGATCGCTTTGTGCTTAAGGTACTGAACTAGAGATCAGAAGGTTGACTGTTCAAACTTTACTACCACCAAGTTGATATTGTTGGGCAGGGACCTTAAACCTCAATTTCTCAAAATAGTTTTGCTTTGTAATTGTAAATCACTTTTGATGACGGCATCTGTTAAATGCTAAAAATCTAAATGTACACTAAATGAAAAATATATGTTAAAGTTGTGTTAATTTGGTCTGATGTACAGTATTATTCATATATTACTTTTAATCTGGCAGGATTATGGTAGTAATCCACTAAGTAATCCACTAAAATAGATTACAATAAATATATACAAGGTTGTTTATATTTACAAATAAAAAAACTGAAAGTTCTTACTAACCTAAAACATAAGAACAGCGTGTGGTCAGGTGGACATTAATTGGAAATAATATGGATATTTTGGATGTTCAACAAGCTCCTGGCCAAGTGTAAGAATATTTACTGATCTGAACATGGTACAGTTATGTGTGTTTACTAAAATAACAAAAGAATAACAAAGTAAAACAATTGTTAAATACCAAAAATGCTGATCTTTTGAAAAAATTTTTGTGTATTAATAGGAATTTCATAAACTGTTCCGCTCGAAGAGACCCATGTATGAATCCTGCTTAAAAAGTGGCCGCTCCCTCTTGGAAAAAACCCAGAACCATTTAGATGCTCAGCATCTAGAGAACATGATTTCTGAAATTAAAGATTCGTGGGATACCATTAGTGGAAAGTCTATTGAGAAGTATGAGTCAGTTTTTTCAGCATGTAGTAAATGTAATGCTATTATTTTGCTCTAAATTTCGCTATCGTTGTTTTCACAGGCAGCACAAATTAGAGGAAGCACTGCTGTATTCAGGAAGGTTTACTGATGCCCTTCAGGCTTTAAACGATTGGCTTTATAGAGCAGAGCCACAACTTGCTGAAGATGTACCTGCCGGCGGAGAAAAAGAACTAGTTAATAATTTAATTGACCAGCACAAGGTGATTTTTCATGTGTATTGTTGTATTATTGTGAAGGTCCATCTGACTTAAGATTACTTTACTGTTTTTGTTTGACCTTTTTTGCCACCTAGGTCTTTCAAAAAGAATTAGGGAAGCGTGCTGGATGTATTCGCACCCTGAAGCGTTCTGTGAGAGATCTGACTCGGGGGAGCACTGCTGATTCGCACTGGCTTCAAGAGCAGATGAAGGAGTTAGAGGTTCGCTGGGAGGCTGTTTGTAAATTATCTGTGTTCAGACAGGCCAGACTGGAGAAAGCACTACAGCAGGTACCACTACTTATTCTTGACTGTAACATTTTGAATCGGGGTTGTTGGGGCTTATACCAGCTTTTCCTTTAATGCAAGAGACAAAAATATGCATGATAGTCCATCGCAGGGAAAGCAAAGTTGCACGTATACACACACACTTTCACCTAATTGGCAATTTAATGTTATTAATTAATAAGACTGCATGTTATTTGGACTATGGGAAGAAACTTGGGCATTTAAATTTTCAGCATTTAGCAGATGTCTTTATCCAGAGCAATAGTTCCGGCACTAGAATTCAAACAGTTACACCATTTAGAGCAATTAAGAGGCCAAACAGTGGTATCTTGGTGATAGTAGGGCTTGATCCAGTTGCCCTCTGAGCTTTATCCCAGTACCCTAACAACTAAGCCATCCCTTTGGACATGCCCCACTTGGGGATCGAACACATGGCCGTTTTCTCTGAGGGGACTGTGCTACCTACTTAGTCACCATGGTACTTTAATGAATTCAAGTCTTTTAAAAAGCATACCCAATGACCTGTAAAATAATTATTGTAAATCTCCTCCAGGCAGAGGAGTTTGACAGACTAGTTCACTCATTTCTTGATCATCTTGCTGATATTGAGCGGCTTTTGAAATATGGAGCCCTCCCCGAAGACCAGGAGGCACTTCTGGCATTTCTCACTCAGCACCAGGTATGAAAGGTTTGTAGCAGTATTCAATGAGGAATACATAGCTGAACATCTAAGATATTCACTGTGTGCTTGTTTCAACAGGAGTCAACAAGTTCTTTAAGTACTCATAAGTTCGCTCTAGAACAAATACAATCCTTAGGAAAAGAGATTCTGTCCTCTTGCCACCCTGACTCTGTTATCACCATAAAGTCCTGGATCAGTGTAACCAGCACCCGTTATGAGGAGGTAAGTGCTGCTGGTAGCTTCCCAAACAGATCCACCCATTTATTTTAGGTTTCACACTCATTTTATATCATTACATTTTGCTGTTCAGGTTCAGACATGGGCACAACAGCAGTCTGAGAGGATCCAGGTTGCCCTTTCTGCTTTGGAGACAGAAAAAGAGGAGGTACAACGCCTCCTGGACTGGATCTCTTCAGCTGAGGAGTCTATTAACCTCAAAGAACAGGAACCTCTCCCAGATGATACAAAACAATCTGCTGAACTCATTTTACAGCATGCGGTATTACATATTGTGACATATATTTTAGCATTATATGTTTTTTATGTAAAATTATGTCATTTCAGATGGAAGTTCCTTTAATTACAGGCCCAACTCCAAGTTCCATGAATCAGCAGGAATTTCATTAAAGAGCAATGGCTCTTTATCGAGTTATTTAAAAAGAATTATACAATATAGCAGTCTTCATTTCAATAAAAGAAAAAGTAACTGGGAAAATACACTGTACAATGTAAATTGTAAATAGGACAAAAGTTTTATTTATCTGAATAATAATCATTTTAATATCTATGTTTATATAATGATTAGTGGAAATATTAAAACTCAAATTTTCCATAATATTTTGATTAAATGTGCATATTTAATCTTGTAGGCAATGCATGTTCATGTTTGTACATACAATTTCTGCAAGATTTTTACTGTTCAATGTGGGGTCAGAGTTTAATACTAATTAAACGAGAGTTTAATACTTCATACTTTCATATTTCTTGTTTTAGGTTGTCATGGATGAACTGATGAAAAAAGTGCCCGAGATTAAAAGTGCCACAAAATGCTGTAAACACAAGTTCATTCCAAAACAACAAGCTTCACCTTGTCACAAGACGCCTACAAGTTAGTGCACACTTATAATAGAAATAATAAACATATTATTAAAGATAATTACTGGCCAACATTAATTGATATGCAAGTGTGTGTTCTAAACTATGCAATTCTGCCCTCTGGTGGCTAAACAATGGCACTTTCACAGAGACTGGGGACGATGGAAATCAGTGTATGACTCTATATACAATACTGAGCCTCATGCAAACCCACCTTGTAATGTGGTCAGTTAATGCAAAAAATGGATTATGAAGTAAAAAAAAAAAGGATATGCT
>JAOTRQ010096205.1:0-10472 GCA_028565875.1 Hoplisoma paleatum
CACACACACACACACACACACACACACACACACACACACAGAGAGAGAGAGAGAGAGAGAGAGAGAGAGAGAGAGAACACCCAGGCATGCACGTATATATACTATTTATTCGTGAACAATCCATTTGTCACCCTTTCAGCCTTTTGAATTATTGCATATCATTGGTGTGGACTTGATTTGATATAATTGCCAATCTCTGTCTTAACCATAACAACAAAATGAAAAAATAAAGACAAAAGTAAATAAAAGTAACAACTGAAATATTTGCTGTGGCATTTGGACGTGAGATGCTTTAATAATGTTTGATGTGTTTATTCAGTTGGGTATATAAGGGCTTATAATTCAAACTCCATCGTCAGAAACACCACAATGGTTTACTGAGTGTGCACACTTCTATTCTGTGTTTAAAGATTGCATTCACATAGTCCGATAGCAATACCATGGCAATAGCGTGTCTGTTGCCAGCATCCCTTGTAAGCCTGCTCATCTGTAACAATGCTTAATTTCAGGTACAGAAACTCTGGTGCAAAAGCGCTGGGTAAAAAAGCACCGGTATGTGGTGGAATATTTCATGGTGCTATACAAGTGCCTACTGTTTTTATGTTTTTAGTTAAATGAGTGTTACTTTGGCTGCCTTTTTATTTTCACAAATTTTCAATGTAACATGTGCAGCATATAAACTCCTATTTACTCCTTGTGTAGAGCACTAACCAAATGTATCTCATGTTTAGTGATTTTGGTCTAAATGCATCACGAAAGAGCCTCTAATGATGTCTAATTGCCTAACTAAGTATGGATTTATCCACCTACACCCCGTCAATACATCTCCCCTTGGGCGCACTTACTGATGCAGTGATTATTCAGTATACTTGATGTACACATAAATATAGCTTACATTCATACGTTTATGTAAAAATGAAACTTCTTTAAACTCGAGGACTGCTACCCAACAAATTGAGTCGAGATATTTCAAGAGTTCAAGCCTTATTGCATTATAGCAATATACAAAAATATCCAAATCAGAACTGGACTGCTATCTGAGAGTTCATCAGTTCAACTCTCATTACAGGCAGGTTGTAACATTAAATTAAAACCACAGTTGCTTAGACAATATACTGTCAGTATACTTTTAAATCACATTAGATTAAGGTGTTTCTAAATTTCAACAATGTAACATTTTAATAAATATAACTATATACACGTACAAGAACGTTGAATTGTTGTAAACCGACATTTAACACAAAAGACATTTTTATTCTAAATACATTGAAGGGTTGTTGGAGGGGCGAGACCAAATATAAGAGTAGTGTTGGCCAATAGTACTAAGTAAATAAAATATTAGACAGAGATGGGTACTTGAGTCTACAACTCATTTCAAATGACTCAGAAATGTCTCATATATTTCTAACCATGTTATACCTGAAATTTGTAGTTCACTTCATTTGAATATTTCCTTTACTTTTGGATCAGAATCTCACTAAAATGGTGGAATACACTAGAAACTACAAACCCCAGAAATGACATCAATGGTTAAAAGATTTAGGTTTGAGCATTTAATAAGAAATGCATTTATTTTCATTCATTCATTCAGCATCACACCTATGTTGTGTCAATAAAACACATGAATTGGATTCTAACATGTTATTAGTTAACTTTACAGTTAGGAAAGGTTTGGATTAAAAGGAGACATTTACAAAATATTGAATTATATGTCTAGTAGGGCAACACATGCTTAAATAAAACTAACATAAGCAGTACATATGATATTTTATTTTGACCAGTAACTCACCAACCAGCAGTTGTAATGGGAGGTTTCTTGTTATGAAAATAACAATCATTTGCCCAGAGACTCGAACAGTAAACAGATAAAGCTATTTGGCAAAATGCAGTCGTTAATCTGATGTTGTTTTGTATTTGAATGTGTCCCAAAGAAATAGTCAATGAAAAGTTGTAGAAACTCAAAGGCGAGTTTATTCAGAAAACTAACTTTAGAGTGTCTATTCACTTCAATGGGAATGCATGGAACTAATCAGGAAACACTGTTGCTGACCTGCTAACTCTGTGGAACACGTCTCGATCTATCACTGATTATTAGTAGATTTTAATATAAGGATATGTCCCTGAACTACAGAGGACATAACCCCATCACAGTCTGAAACACAAATCTGTTACCCCTCACCTACACAGTCTTTGCAAACTGGATCTTCACAGTGCGTACCACTTACGTTCCATTAAGGTGATGAGTGGAAGACCATCTTTAATATTCCCCAGGGACATTCACATACCTAGTAATGTCATTTAGGCCCACTATTGATCCCGATACCTTCCAAGCATTAGTTAATTGGGCTTTCTGTATCGGTTTGTCTTTGTTTATTCTAATGACATCTTGATGTTCTCTCAGTCTCCCAAGAAGCATTTTAAACATGTTCATCTCGTGTTTATCTGCCTGTTACACAACTGACCTTTTGTTAAGGCAAAGAAGTCACTTTCTTTCGATTTATGACTCTGTCAGGGCATTTTAACAACTATCTTTAATTAATTAATCTGGGTGGTGTCCAAATAACCGTCTCCAAAGAATCACAAGGAATGTAATGTTTTCGTTACGTCATCATCTGGGGGATCCAGAAGAACGTTTGCAAGGCCTAAAAACATGACCCAACCCACGAAGCGCCATTGGGCCGGCAATACAGTCCCTGCCTATTCTGACGTTAGCCAACAGGTCTCAATTTGCTTGCCGTCCTGAAATCAACCGTACCTTGGCTTTCCTCTGGAAAGGGGGCCCACATTAGACACTGATACCTGAGGAATTCATCATATCCAGAGCAGTCTTCAAGTGTCGGCAAACAATGGCATGTACATATTATTAGTTTATTTTACACTACATTTCCAATGTTTTAGAAATATTGTATTGAAATATTCTGATATAGAGTTTGCAGTATATGTGCAAGAAGGCAATAGAGTGCAAATTGCAAAACTGTGCATGAGATTTGCATTAATTGCCAGTCTGATGCATTGAGGAGCTAAAAGCATGGTGCACACTTACTTGTACATCTTCGCGATTTCAAGTACTTCATCCATTGCCCTCCATAAAGTGTGGAAAAGGACACCTGTGAACATGGACTAGGTTTTATGTCCACACTATAATAGCTTAGTCTGGGCAATATATTTAACTGGCCCATCTTTGTCTGGTCATAACAGCTCAAAGACTTCAGAGCTGGGCACAGATTACTGTGTTTGGTCCACAGCCAACAATGTATCAGTTCACTGCATAGTACATGCAACTCCGTTCTCATCTGTATTTCAATAGTCTCATAATGTAAAAGATGTTATCTGTAATTTAATCATTGCTGAGTGAAATTGTTCAAGGTGCTAACCTGACTTCCTAAATGACTTCTACCTTTTAAATTCTCTATTGGCTATAAAAGAGGCTTTAGTATTTTGTAAATCAGTGCCAGGGTTCCTGACACCTTCTACCGAATGCTCCAAGGAGCAGAAATATTTTTTGCGCTTTGGACATTTGTCTGAGGTTTTTCTTCTTAAGAGGTGTACAATAAAAATGTATGTCTGGATTCATGTTGATCTGGTGCCAAACACACCCTGCAGACATCTCAATGGTGCATAGGCTTGAAACAGTAAATGGATTACACTCCAAGGAGTGACAGAATAAAGTGGCTGGGAATAAAGAAAATGTTGAATATATACCTTTGCTTTAGAAGTATATAGAACCAAACCGTTTTACACATAAGTACCTGTCAAAACATTTATTAATAACAAGCCGTCAAATTTCTTTTTTTACAAAAGGACGCATATTGTTCTGATAAAACCCAAACTAAACATCCTTTGTATAAACAAAATAAAAAAGTCCATCATTCAAAGTATTGGAAGGGAAAAATTCAATTAGGCAAAATGGACTAAAAACAATATATGGTTTTAAAGAACTGAGCAAATTCAAAAGTAATGCATTTATATAATCTGTGGCATCAACACATTCTAAGACCAGTCAGCAGGAATCAATCGCTCTTCTATTGTAAAAGCACAGACTTATTTGATAATGAGAATCAATAGACAGGAAACGGGGTACAGGAAATACTTCTACCTAAAGTCCCATCCACATGCAAGAATAAAAAATGTTTACAAAAATGATGATTAGACAAAAACACATAACCAACATGGAACATATGAATCAATTCTTCTCTGTCCTCTCTAATAAACCAATCAATTAATGTTTCTGTCCACCCAAGACCCAAAGGCCACTGCAAGTAGAACGAATACACACTGGACAGAACACGGTGTAAAATTCACATCACAGGGCTGGGTTAAGGATTTTTGGAGAAGCTAATGTAATACAATACCAAACAATGGCTATGAAAAACGAACTGGTCTTTGCCTGATGCAGTAGTAGATCATCCTGACCCACCACCACTAAATCTTTTATATTTACTTTTTCATGCTTAGGACAGCTAACTTTATCTTCTGTGTGGTTTTGACAAATAGAAGGACATTAGCGTACCCAGAGACAATTCAGCAGCTATTAGTTTTCTATTGTTATTGTTGTTGTTAATTTATTTCCTTATAAAAATAAAGTTCACTTTTTTAAATTCCTATATACAACCCAATTTCCAAGTCAAATCCACCTGACGTTGATATGAACTGCATATTCAAGTTTGACAAGCTTATAACTATTGCATAACCTCAGAGCCAGCCAAGGCCTTGAGTGATTCATGGGAACAACATGTGGCCATCCTGATAGATGCCCCCTGTTTTACTGCCCCCTCCATGTCTCAGAGCATCCACTACAATAAATCCATGTGTTGGCAAAGTCAAGGGCTCTTACTCTTTTTTATGAAACTAAAATTCCAATTTCCAGAGTCATATTTCACATGTTGTTCCCAACAAATACTGACGTATGGCTGACTTATAGCTAAAGTGATAGAGAAGAGTAAGGAGAAAACATGTAGATAGAAACATTGGGACAATCAGGTTGTTTTGTATTGTTGTGTAAGAGCCAAAAAATGAAAAAGTGTCAGGTGAAGTTAAGGTAAATAAATAAATGGGAGTGCTGCCTAGTACTGGAAAATTAAATGGATTTAATCTTGGTTTAACCATTTCTTTTTTGTTTGTTTGTTTTAGGTTTCAGTAAAATTGAAATATAGCAGCTAATGAATACATATAATTTGCATAAATTCTTTTTTGTCGTCGTCTTTTTCTTTACTGTATTTTTCTGCTTTCATTTGCTGTCATGGGTTGCCAGATTATATATTTGAGTGACTCCGCTCATTACAATGACCTGGATTTTCCACCATCATCTGATATGACATAATCTGCCAACCAAAGATAAGCCCTGTGCCTTGTACTCATCTCCATTCTTCATTATTAATACACATTTTATTTATATAAGCAAAATTAAAACTAGTTTTAATGGTAGGCATTGTTTAAACAAGTATCAAAATGTGTGTCTTCCTAACAAGGGCTCAGTCACTTTAAGCAATAAGTACCATTAAAAATCCTTGTAGATCTTGAAACAGTTCATCCCCAGACAAAAATTGTTCAGTATAGGTACAAGCCAGGGAGTCACAAGTAACTGATTAAAAGATCAGCTAAATCATCTTAACAAAAACATGTTCGGTCCCATTGCTCTGGTTATTATAATCCTCTGGGCTCTTGCCATGAAAGCAAATAGTTGTGAATCAAACTGTTAGTAATCACTCAATAGTATTTGGATTTGAAAAATAACAATTAATCTTGCCAAAAGAGTGGAAAACTTGGCAAGCGGATATGCATTGTATAACCTCAGAGCAAGCCAAACCCTGAGATGATTCATAGGAACAACATGTGGGCATCATGATAAATGTTCTTTGTTTTTCTGCCACCTCAAAGCCTTAGAATATCCAATACTGTAAGTCCTTGTGTGGTTATAGCCAAGAGCTCTTTTGTCTTTTTAATTATAATTTTAATTTCGAGAGAACTTGACTATATATCGCTTTATATAAAAGTGTTAATAACAAGAACTACCATCAAGAATAATAAATTGTTTGTCTGCCTGCCTACATACTTATCTACTATAAGGTAGTAGGGACAGGACTATTAAGTAGCCATGGGACAGGACATTCGCAACCTAGCACAAGATTTCCCTTGTACATATTTATAAGCGAGATAATGGTAGGTAGGTAGATAGGTAGGTAGGTATGTTGGCAGGCTGGCAGACAGGTAGGTACGAATTAGAGTTTGTGCCAGTCAAAAATTGTTTTATACTAAGACATCGTGTTGAATGAGCTTGTACGGTAAATGCCATGATTTAGTGAAGAGGGTTAAACTGAAAACTGCAAGCTGTCTGGTCCATTGTGTTTTTGAAATGTGTGAAACGGTGACAGCCCACTCGTCAACATAAGAGTCCTTTGTGCTCATTTTGATCAATGTAGTGGGGTGACCTTGTACATCAGCAGGTAAAAGGGTTGGATTTGGCTGGGCTGGGGATCCAAAAGCTGCTGCTTGATTAATGGCCGTATAGGGCCAGGGGACAGGACACCCGCAACCTAGCACAAGATTTCCCCTGTACACATTTATAAGCGAGCTAATGGTCCCAGAGTACAGAGTATTTCTAGAAAGATCTCACTCTAAAATGCTGGGAGACATTTGGCACTATATATTTACTTAAACTGACCATGACAAATGGGTCGTAGTGCTTTTCCGAATAAATTAGATCTTTGGATAGATTTTGCTTAGGGGGGAAAAGAATATTAGGCTGGGAAAGAATACAGTATTTTCAATAAATTATATTTGTTAGCCAATAACAGTCCATTCCTGCGCTCCTCGTTTAGGGTGGCCACAGGGGGCCGCATATTTTTAATTTGTTTCTATATGTACACAAAAGGGCATTTATTTCTGAGTATCACCTCACCCCATGGTTTGAATGGCATATGGCTAACCGAGTTCGCTTAGTAAGCAAAAAATTATGTATTCGGTGTTTTAATAGGGCAATAAAGTCTGTAGGCAGTGAGACAGCAAGGTAGCTCAATAGCAACATTTAAATTATTAACTAACACAATGAGTAACTATATTATGCTAAATATGCTTTTTCGTTAATTTATCAATTGTTGGCAGCCATGAATAAATAATTTTCTACTTAAAAATGAGAAAAACATTTTGACATAATTGATCAGAATCATTTTAGTTTAAGGTTTACATAGAGAATGGGTACATGTGCTAGTCCGAAACCAGTTCTCTGTTTAATTCTGTTGCACTTTCATACAATAATTACAATTGCTTTACAAATAAATACTTATGTTTTGAAAAATATTACAGAGTATTTTATTTATTTTCTTAAACAATGTGCAACTGTAAAGAAAAATACTCTTAAAAAGTCACATTATTTATTTTAGTTGTCTTTTTTTTTAACCCTACTGCTAATCTATTTGACAAAAAAACCACAACCTGCACACTACCTGCTTAGACTGATTATTCCATTTCATCCCAGCTCTAATCCTTTCTCCTGCCATTGCCTAACTGTTTAAAAAATCAAATTACCTTTCAAGGTTACTGATAATATCACAATGAATTGGATAATCAAGTGACACGATCATATGAGTTATTATGTAAATGTTTAGCTCTTTAGACCCCAAAATATCCTACGACTTTACCTTTATAACAGTGATAGAGTTCTGTGTTTATTTTAATCTAGCAGATGTTGATCGGTTACAGAAATCCAAGAAAGAAAAGCTGTTTAGTGGAAGGAAAATAGGATGTCCTTGTGACAAAGAAGCCATCTTGGAATTTGGAGATTATCAGATCATTATCTGAGCCCCGGCCTGAACGTGCTATCATCAATCTCCTAATGCCATTGCTGTCTTTCTGCTTTTCGAAATTCCTTTGCCTCTGAAATGGCCTCATTTATCTTGGTGTCTTGGTGTCAGCCTGGCAACAAAAAAATGACCAGGCTTTTGATAGCCAGGTTCTAAAAATGAATGTGTAATTTGAAAGGGTCTTATGGGTATAAAAATGCTATTTTGACATTATTACTAGAGATTAGTGGGATTGGGACTGCAATGCCAGTTACAGAGAGCAAAAATTAGATACTTAGTGAGTATATATGTGAAGAATTAGTGATGGAAAAGTTGAGAATTTTAATCGTTATAGCGTAGTTAAAATGATATCCGGCAATTCTAATCAACCTGCTTCTACTCAGAAATCAGAACCACATTTTATAACATATAATATTTTAAACAGGTTATAGGCCACTGATGTAGTGTTATCATTTTGTAATTGGCGCCATGTTGTTTGGTGTTCCGAATTATGTTCTATAGTAAATATATAATAAGTTTGAAAATAACAAAGTTGAAAATAAGAGTTGTAATTTTAAAAATGCTGATTGTCAGCTAGATGCTGTGGCACACAGAACTGGCATCATTAAATGGGCAGCTTAAACGAAGCAAAACACTTTTCCAGATCTGCAGAAAATATAGAGCTACCCAAAAAATATTAATCTTGGGTCACAATGAAAATCTTCTAATATTCTATTATGCTTTTGGATGTTCGCTTCCACGTTCACAAGTCAATCAATAATGAAACGAGAGTAGCTTACCCTTAATGTTTTTACGATAGTGTAGCCTAGTGGGTAGAGCTTTGGGTGATCAATCAGACATTGTGGGTTCGAATCCAAGCTCTACTACACACCCAGTGTTGGGTTCCTGAGCAAGACCTTTAACCCTATGTAGCCGTACTATGGCTGATCCTGCAAAGAAGGAAAGTGATTGTACTGTGCATGTGTATATTTGTAATTACAAATCATAAAAGCTACAGGTCATATTTGTCACATTATTATAATCACCAAAAAATATCCAGAGTAATCCTTGGATGATCTATAGACCCAACACAATGTGTTATCAATGTGACTCTGCCAATGTTTGGTTGGGTTAGAGCGGACCAGGATAGCGCTTGGAAGTCGTAAAAGCTTTGTCAACCAGTGTTGGACATTTCTAGTCATGTGACAAGATGAAACCCCAAATAAAACAATGAACGTGTATGTGTATGTATGTACAGACAAATCATGCACCACTAAACAAGCTCATGAAACATAAAGCTTTCTTTAGTATATAGAACAGTCTTTAATTATATTGTCAGTGCATTGACGAGTAGAACTTGCAAACCCAGATCATTTTATCTTGAAATCGTATCTAATATCTTCTTGTTGTTCGTCAAAGAGCTTCTGACCAAGTCATGTGCTGCTTTAATAAAGCTTAAATTTTATATGTTTTACAAACAACATCAACAACAAGAATGCCTTTGGTAATGCATGTCTGTGAATATTCGGTTTAGATGAATAACCAAAGCTTTGTTGGTTTATTTCATTCTTTTATGCTGTAGGAGATGTTCACACAATGTTTTATTTTACTGATAATTTTAATATTTGCTTTTGTTGTGTGTAATTTGTCTCATTTTGGTATATCTCTTATTCATTCAGCTACTCTCTCATTGCATGAAAATTGGGTTTTGAATAATGTATACATAATTTATTGATTTTTTTTTACCCCAAAGGAAGGATTAAATGTAACGTTGCCTTTTTATAAAAGTAGCTCACTATTATTTTCTTATCATATTGTTTACCTCCATGTTAATCCAGTCTACAACGAACATCCAGCATACTGCCTGCTTAGATTGATTATTCCATTTCATTCCAGCTCTAATTTCGTGTTATCTCATGTACCAAGTGGTTTCCTGCAGCACCGGGACTTCAAATATCCCAGAGGCACAATAATGTTCACAGAAAACGCTTATGTCTGCTCTCCATTCCTCTGCCTCCATTTCTTATTAGCATAACAATCACACATATTAACAAATGTCCCAGTTTAACATGCAACTAAATACCTTCATTTAGAATTAATCTGTGTTATCTATTACAGAAAAGTCAATTTAACTATAATACTACATATTTTTAGTATTTTAAAGTTTACATAGTTATGGGCAAGTAAATACAAGATCAAAATATTTTACACAAATATACTATTGGTGTCTCGTCAGTGACATTTAGACTAAGTGTATTAAATACACAGCTACTTAATATTTGCATTTAAAGAACAGAATACACATTAAAACCTTAAAAAGTGTACATTCCTCCTATACTACTGTGTAAAAGGCATAACTTTATAGGATTAGGTTTTGAAGAAATGCCACATATGATAGCAACAGCTCTTAGCCCAATTATTAATTGACTTACAGATATGTAAATAAACATTGTTCTACTTCTTTAGTACAAAAAAATAAATAAAATAATTTTATAAAAAGGAACAGCAAGCACATCTTTTTCTCCAGGCCTGAAGGTGGAGCCTCTTAAGAAAAAACCTAAAAGCATGGAAGGGCTGGCATTTAAACTTTCAACCTTTCTTTCACTCGATATCCTAAAGCTGTTTGTGTGTGTGTGTGTGTGTGTGTGTGTGTGTGTGTGTGTGTGTGTGTGTGTGTGTGTGTGTGTGTGTGTG
>JAOTRQ010096216.1:0-10471 GCA_028565875.1 Hoplisoma paleatum
ATAGCTGTGACCAATATAATCTACTACTACTGCTTAATCCTATTTAGGGCCACGGTGGGGGACACACTGAGGAAATACACTACACATCTGAACAGGTCACCAGTCTGTTATAGGGAACAGACACACACACACACACACACACACACACACACACACACACACACACACACGCGCGCACACACAAAACAACAACAACTATATTGTATATACTTCTTTTTGGGGGTTTTAAAGATTACAGCTAGAATGTGTGTCAAATGGTTTGACTAGGCATTTGTGGAAATATAATGGTATTCCGGTTTAACATGTCCTAAATGTGATTTAAATTGTGGTTACAAAATAAATGAAATTTATTAAGCAACTTAACAAAAGAAAACACATGTAGTAGATCTCCCAATGTTTATTGTAAACGCACCTGTTATCGACTTTAAACCACATTAAAAAAAGGAAACATAACCTTAGTAAAAGTCAAGATTACATTAAATGTATCCATGTACACAATCAGAAAGTAAATAAAGGGACAGCTTTGTTTTCACCCATTGACTTCCTCTTCATCCTCGTCAAATCCATCTTCCTCATCATGAGCTGTGGCTTCTTGGTACTGCTGGTATTCAGAAACCAGGTCATTCATGTTACTCTCTGCCTCTGTGAACTCCATCTCATCCATGCCCTCTCCAGTGAACCAGTGCAGAAAAGCTTTTCTTCTGAACATTGCAGTGAACTGTTCCGAGATGCGCTTGAACAGCTCCTGGATGGCTGTACTATTGCCAATAAAGGTAGAGGCCATCTTAAGCCCTCTGGGTGGGATGTCACACACAGCAACCTTGACATTGTTGGGGATCCATTCAACAAAGTAGCTGGAGTTTTTATTCTGAATTGCTAGCATCTGCTCATCGACTTCTTTCATTGACATTGGGCCTCGGAAGACAGTGGCTACTGTGAGATAGCGACCATGGCGGGGGTCACAAGCGGCCATCATGTTCTTGGCATCAAACATCTGTTGGGTTAATTCCGGAACAGTGAGAGCTCGATATTGCTGGCTACCCCTTGCAGTTAGAGGTGCGAAACCGGGCATAAAGAAGTGCAGGCGTGGGAAGGGCACCATGTTGACTGCAAGTTTGCGCAGATCTGCGTTTAGCTGACCAGGAAAGCGCAGAGAGGTTGTAACTCCACTCATGGTGGCAGAGACCAAGTGATTTAAATCACCGTATGTAGGGGTGGTTAGCTTAAGTGTGCGGAAACAGATATCGTAAAGTGCTTCATTGTCAATACAATAGGTCTCATCTGTGTTTTCAACAAGCTGATGGACTGAGAGGGTAGCATTGTAAGGCTCAACCACTGTATCAGACACTTTGGGTGAGGGCATAACACTGAAAGTGTTCATGATTCGGTCTGGGAATTCTTCACGGATTTTACTAATGAGCAGGGTGCCCATGCCAGAACCAGTGCCCCCACCTAATGAGTGAGTAAGCTGAAATCCCTGGAGGCAGTCACAATGCTCGCACTCCTTCCGCACAATGTCCAGCACTGAGTCAACCAGCTCTGCGCCTTCTGTGTAGTGGCCCTTTGCCCAGTTGTTTCCTGCACCTGTGTGTCCTGCAGTGATAAAAACAAAGAGTTGGGTTAAAAAAACGAAACCCAATAGCTCTACATACCATCCCCCATAGGAGGTTAGTGAACAGTTACACATGCCAATTGCTGTCTATTTATCATTTAGACTGCAGAGGTATTGGGAATATTTGAGGTTTAATTTCATGATTGGAATGCACTGCTGTATTTGGTAATTCCACAGACCTCTGTGTACTGTTAAATACTTTAAAGTCATAATTTATTGCTGAGTATGGCATGTGAGTAGCGTCTAAATATAACAAAACTATTACTGTCTGTTCTCGGCCAGCAGTTCTTTTTGCGAAGTACTTCATGTAACCTCAAATATTTATTTCATCATGTATTAATAACAAATAAAAAAAAATATGTGTGATTGAAACTTTTTAGATAAAATGGGATACTACACAGGCATGAGTTTTGTAAATAGTTATAGCTGTTATCACAGAAAATGGGACTCTTTATCAATGCCATTTGTTTTAAACTGACTCTAACTGACTATTCTGGGTGTGTACATTCTTTTGACCATGGAGTGTCACAGCAGTGACTAAAGTTTTACAACACATTAGTTTAAGGTTTCTGAAACTGTGAAAAAATCTGCTGAATCAAAAAAATGTATAAAGCCAACTTAGCCAGTTAGATTTGCAATATGAATTGCACAAGGTTTTACAGGCTTTGTGCATATCTTAGAAACCAATGAATTGCCTTTAATCAATAAACAACATCACCTGGAGTTTTTTCTATACAACTAATAATCAAAAGTATAATTGGATTGGACTGTCATTGTTGTCACTGATGCAGTGATTGTTTGTAAATGGCTATAAAAATTTACACATCATGCAATCATTACTTCTTTAAACATGAGGGTAGCGATTTAGTTTCTTATTGCTTTCTCATTTTAGACAATACTATGCATATTCACATGCAACCAAAATCAATTTATTAATGTTTTTATATCATGTTTATGTCAGCTTTGTTTTTTGTCATGTATAGTTGTAAAAGTGAATCTTAACGGTTTTATCAGTTGCAATGGATGTGTTTGTATGACACAGTCTTATCTAACACACTATACAGACATATTTTTTATGTTTGGGTGTGAAGTTAATTCGAACAGTTATTGTATATAAAAAAGAACTAAAATACATTTAATATGTTTAATTAAATCCCATCTTGATTTCAAGAGAAATCTTACCAAAGATAAAATTATCTGGTCTAAACAGTTGCCCAAATGTCCCAGACCGAACACTGTCCATTGTTCCTGGTTCCAGATCCACAAGTACTGCTCGAGGTACAAACTTCTGGGCTACAAACACCAAACACAGCATGCATGAATATACTTTTTTCATGCCTCGTCATATGCTTATATACAAGAAAAACAAACATACAGCAGTTAAACGCTTTACCAGATTTAGTTGGTAAACTATATAAATCATGATTTTTGAATTTATTGTCATGTGTTTAGATACTTGTGGCTGGTATTATGCAGATGTACATGATAGAGATTTACCAATGGTTATGTATAGACAATATTTATCACTGTTTATATCTCTATGATGGTCCAGTGCTTAAACAAAAACCTGCTTCGCACACATTGGAAACAAAGTTTAGGACGCTGAGTAAATTCTTTCAGAGCAACGAAATGATTACAGTAAAGAGGCCAAATATTGTGAGGGTTAGTAATACTCATCTGGAATGTAAGTCAAGATGAAGTGGGGGTAGGAAACTTTAACAAGGACACATTCACTCGTTCACTCACACACACTATCATATACTCACAGCTGGCTTCATTGTAGTAGACATTAACTCTATCCAGCTGAAGGTTTGACTCTCCCACATAGTTGCCTTGTGGATCAATCCCGTGCTCATCACTTATGACCTCCCAGAACTGTTTTACCATCAGAAGGAAAAGAAAGACACATGTAAGAAATCTACACATTAAAAATGTGAAAAAACTATACACCATACGTAGATTCGTTACAATTTAATATAGCTACAGCTGGACACTGAGAATATGCCATGTTGATATACAACGTAAAAGGGATTCCTGTGTAACATTATTTATGAATTGTCCTTGTTATTGCTCAGTCCAGTAAATTTGTACCATAAGTCAACTGGTTTGAATTTTGACAAATAAAGAATATTGTAAAAAATCATTTTTCTAAGCTACACAAATTTACTAACATATCCAAATATATAGTTCAATATCAATACCAATTGCAGTCTAGTTACTAGCAGTTCTATTCTCATGATTAATACATTATGAGTTCCAATTTGTGATTAAAACGAGATTTCCTGAGTGGGGTGCAGAACAAGGTACCTCGATTTTAGTAACATGTGTTCTAAATATGGAATAGCTGTTGGGAATTAATTAATTATTATTAATTGTCTAATATTTTATCCACTAGTTTCAGTTTAATCAGTAATGTCCTATTTAAAAACTGTTGAACTCTATGTATGATGGAACACCAATACCAGAAAACAAAAAAGAATAACATCCCTTATAAGACGGTTAAATGAATTACCCGATCATTTTAATCATTTTAGGATTCTTTTCGGACGGGTGTCGTGTTGTGGGAGAAATCATGAATTCTGCCACACCTTAAAGCGGCTGATAGGAAAACTTGGTTTTAAACAATGAATCTAGCAACTATATCAGATCTACTATCATAAATAACTAAATAATTACGATTAAAATTTCAGTTATTAGAAACACTAAAAGTTACAACATTTTATTGTCTAATAAAATGTTTATTTATTTAAGTTTTGAAAGATAAATGTCCAGCTCTCACCTTAGTACCGATCTGATTTCCACACTGTCCAGCTTGTATATGCACAATTTCTCTCATTTCTGCTGTATTGGATGTAAGTTTTATTGGACTGCACAGATCTGATACTGCTGTTTAGTGTATACAGTTGTCCTGAGTTTTATTCTTACAGATCCGCTTTCTTGTGTATGACTGAGAACTCAATTCATACTCTTTGTGTAATCGTAGTGCACTACTTAGTGTGTATAAAGCATTACATGGAATACCATGGAGTGTACAAATATAGGAAGTCAGTGGCGGTTTGGAACACAGTCACTGCTGTCGAATTACTGACTCTGCCCACCAACCTTCTCTAGATCTGTTAGCTGCTTTTTTAATCTTTTTTATTCTCTATTTGTAGTGTATATATTTTGTTATATAACATTTTAGCATGTTCTTGCATTGCCTTTACTGCTTCATAATAATAGTAATGATGATGATTTTTATGTATGATTTATATACTTTTGGTCATAACTTGCTAAATGCTAAATCTCAATAACTTTGTAATGTAATTACGATCGTTAAAAGAACTAAAGTAAGAATGTGCGATTTTATAATAATAATAATATTTTTCCTTCTTTATTGTCACCACCCTGCTAAAAAATCCAGCTAAAAACAGCTGGTTAAAACCCACCCTATTCTTCTATACTGGTTGGTTATAGCTTGTTAACTAACTCTTCACCAGCATTAGGTATTTTATTCCTGGATAACAAGCTGGTATTGAGCAAAACTTTCAGCAGGGTCATGACGAATAAGAACGTACAAGAACAATATACAGATATGTACAAAACACACGCAGACAAAAAAATAATAAAGTAGAATATAATGTGAAACAATCATAAGAATTTTCACTAATCCATTCAAGTTGTTTTATTGCCCGCTTTATATTTAGCTAAATACCAGCTGGTCATCCAGGAATAAAATACCCAATGCTGGTCAAGAGGGAGTTAACAAGAAAAGGCCAAACAGCATAAGGGTGGGTTTTGACCAGCTGGTCTTTATCTGAATTTTTAGCAGGGTAGCCAATGAAAAATAAGGAAAGCATTGCTCTTTCTGGCGCTCAAACTTTGCCTTAAGTCTAAACCATTTGCAATTACATTTTAGTAAGCTATAGATCACATGTTAAGGTGTTTTTGAATTGTCCGTCAGCTAACATAAAGAATAAGCCAAGCTGATATGTGACGGACTAGGCAGGGAGTCAGTGTAGGCATCCTGGAAATGGGCTGATTATGGTTAAAGCACACCTAGATAACAAAAAAGATGTTGAATTAACAGTGTTTTGTGGATTTTTTTTGGTTGGTTTCAGTTGAAGTTTCAAAATCAACTATGAATCAATGTTGAAGTCTGAAACAAAGTCTTTGTTTAATGTTTGAAATATGAATTGGAATCAACATTGTGATTGGTTATGAGCAACAAGGTAACTGGGTTTAAACATTACTTTAAACAATAATTGTGTATGATAAAACAAAATCTATGCGATATCAACAATTTACACATAACTGTCCAACAGATTTCAAAAGCCAACACAAAAAGCAGGATACATATGGATTTATAAATCTTCATCCTACCTGATGGCCCACCGTTATGCTAAAGATAATAAATTTCAAAGGTTGAAAGGTGCAGTATGAATTTATGTACATTACATAAGTATCATTTACCAGATAATTTTATCCACAGTATCTTACAAAGTTCTTACAAGTTACTCTGAATATGTAAAGCTAGTGCTGACAAATCAGTTTTCAAAGTAGCTATAAGGTGTGACAGTGCCAGAAATGAGCTATACAATGTATACAAAATGTACTAGTAATACAGTGTGAGTCTAGAACACTTGACATTCCCATTGAAAAACTTGCCCTTGATTAAATATAGTGGCCATGTTCTAATCACAGCTCGTTGTTAAATCTGTACAAAAGTCATATTTGCATTACAATCAAGTTGAAATAACCTATACTGCTTTAGTGTGTAAAATAAGAATACTTAACTAAAAGTAACGTTTTCAGTGTGAATGCAGTTTACTAATTGATAATTAAAAAAGTGATGAGTATTTATATTAATGGTATATATCTGAAACATCTATTAATCTATCACATCTATTAATTTATTTAGTTACAAATTGTGCTGATTTCTGGCAACTCAATAATGCACCCATTTAATATAACTTCTACTGTGTTAAGATAGTATCAGACGGCACGATTCTCAACTAAACTGACACGTATTACATAGAAATTATGAATATCATTAATAATTGTGTACCAATGTGGGGGATCTGTGTTCTTTAGGCGTGCACTGGAGAAAAGATGATGACTTTTTCGACGTTTTTAGTCAAATTGATGTTTAGGATTGTATACAATTCTTTCACAACAAATACGAAACAAATAAAAAACTTTATAACTACGCAATCTGAGTCCGTTTCATGACTGTTTGCCGCCTGTAGAATGTGTGTATAGTTTGTCTAGTTTGCCATCTAGTGACAGAATTGCATCATTACTATAGCCAGCATTTACTAGAATTTACATTTGCAGCTTTATCATACAATTAACCTGCCTGTCACATGAGCAAAATAGATTTCAATGCTCTAGTTAAAATGTTAAACATTACATTACCAGAAATGGTATTATCATGCTTTATTAAAATGATTAAATTAATATTTGAGAATTAAAAAAAACTTACTATTGATTTTGTCTAAACTAGTTTCATATAATCTATTCGGGTTGTTAACCACTTTTACAATTGTTTTTTAAAACCGTTTTATATATATTATTAATATATACATGCTCATATATATATTGCTTATCTTATCAAATTCTTATATATCCGTTTGACTTCTGAATTAAGAACTAAGTTTTTAAATGTTAACAGAATTGCTCATGTAGATGCAATTGTAAGAGTTTACTATTCAGACCAACTTAATTAGACATTCTATGTTTTCAGACAATTTATTGTTTACTCAGGTTAGAAACACTATATTGTCAAAAGTATTCGATTACCTGCCTTGACTTACATATGAGCTTGGTCCACCCTTTGCAAAAATTTTTTATACCATTCTGTTTCACAAAGTGTATTTGTGAGGTCACACATGATAAGGCCTGGCTCTCAGTCCCTGCTCTAATTTATCCCAAGTGTGTTGAGGTCAGGAATCTGTGCAGGCCAGTCAAGTTTATCCACACTGGACTTTGCTTTATGTACTGGTGCACAGTCATAATGGAAGAGGCTCTTCCAACATGAACAAAGTGAAACAAAGTTGGGAGTATGGAACTGTCCAAAACGTCTTGGTATGCTGAAGCATTGAGAGTTCCTTTCACTGGAACTAAGGGGCCAAGCCCAGCTCCTGAAAAACAAACCTACACCATTATCCCCCCTCAAACAAACTTTACACTTGGCACAATGCAGTCAGACAAGTACTGTTCTCCTAGCAAACACCAAACCCAGACTCGTCCATCAGATTTCCAGATGGAAAAGCGTTGTTCGTCACTAAAGAGAATGCACCTCCACTGCATTAGAGTCCCGTGGCAGCGTGCTTTATACCACTACACCCGATACTATGCATTGCACTTTGTGATGTATGATTTGGATGCAGCTGCTTGACCATGAAAACTCATTCCATGAAGCTTTCTACACACGGTTTTTGAGCTAATCTGAAGGCCACATGAAGTTTGGAAGTCTGTAGTGATTGGCGACCTCTTCACACCATGCACTTCTGCATCTGCTGACCCTGTTTACATGGTCTAGTACTTTGTGAGTTTTTCCCAAACACTTACATTTTCCGATAATACAGCTGACTGTGAAATATTTAAGAGCAAGGAAATTTCACGACTGGATTTGTTGCACAGGCAGCATCCTATCACAGTTTCACACTGGAAATCACCAAGCATTCTTTCACAAACGTTTGTAAAAACAGTCCGCATGTCTAAGTGCTTTATTTTATACACCGGTGGCCATGGAAGTGATTGGAACACCTGATTCTGATCATTGGGATGGTTAAGCGAATTCTTTTGGCAATAGAATAGAATAGAAAGCCTTTATTGTCATTGTACACAGCATACAGAGTATACATAGTACAACAAGATTGGAAGCTGCTCCTTAAAAGTGCATACAGCGCAATAGTAATAAAGAAAAGAAAGTTACGAAAGTGAATAGAAAACTGTGCAAAAAAATGCTTATGTGCAGATAAAAACGGACAACAGACAAAATGGATGAGACATTTTAAATAGATATATTAGTTTGTGCAGGTCCTGTTTAGCATTGTGATGGCTTTGTGAAATAAGCTGTCCCTGGGTCAGTTTGTTTTGGCTGGTATGGACCTGTAGTGCTTTCCAGAAGGTAACAGGTTGAAAAGGTGGAAGCCAGGGTGCGTTTTGTCCTTCAGAATGTTCCTGGCCCTGCTAAGACAGTGGGAGTTATAGATGGTGGTTATGGATGGCAGAGAGCAGTGTTGGTCACCCTTTGCAGTCTCTTTCTGTCAGCCTCTGTTCGGCTGGAGTGCCATACTGACACAGCATAGGTCAGCAAGCTCTCAATGGTGGAACGGTAGAAGGTCACCATCAGGTTTTTGTGTAGCTGTTCCTTCCTCAGCACCCTGAGAAAGTGTAGCAGTTGCTGGGCCTTCTTAACCAGTGCAGAGGTGTTGACTATCCAGCAGAGGTCAGCAGAGATGTGTGTCCCAAGGAATTTGAATGACTCCACTCTCTCCACACATTCACCATTGATGAACAAGGGGGCAGGGGTTGGTCTGTTACGCCGGAAGTCTAGGATGAGTTCCTTAGTCTTGTAGATGTTCAGCACTAAGTTGTTAGCTGCACTCCACTCACCAAGTTTCAGGACCTCATCTCTGTAGGCTGCCTCGTCACCCCCTGTTATATGTCCCAACACCGTGGTGTCATTAGCGAATTTTACAATGATGTTCTCTGGGTGGGCGGGTCTGAGGTCGTGTGTGTTGAGTGACTAGAGGAGTGGACTCAGCACACAGCCCTGGGGGGAGCCCATGCTGAGGGTGCAAACAGAGGAAAAGTGGGGACCCAGTTTCACCTGCTAAGGTCGATTGATCAGAAAGTCCTTGATCCTGTAGCAGGTCGATGGTGGTATCCCCTGATTGGCCAGTTTGGGAATCAGAATTGTACTGTATTATTGTATTGAAGGCAGAGCTGTAGTCTAGGAAGAGCATCCTGATGTAGCTCCTTCGTTTCTACAGGTGGCTCAGCGTTGAGTGGAGAGTGGTGGCTATTGCATCTTCTGTTTATCTGATAGTCCGGTATGCAAACTGATGTGGGTCCAGAGTGGGGGGAAGAGAGGTTCTGATGTGTTTCAGAACCAGTTTCTCAAAGCACTTGGTGATGACTGGTGTGAGTGCTATCGGGCGAAAGTCATTTAGGCTGATTATGGAAGATTTTGAGGGGACTGGGATGATGGTAGCTGATTTTAAGCAGTCTTGGATGATGGCTTGTTCCAGTGACAGGTTGAAAATGTTGGTGAAGCCTGTGATAGCTGGTCAGCACATGCCTTATGTACCTTCTGTGGAACACCATCTGAGCCTGTATCTTAATATAGTGTACAATAAAGAAATTACCCTAATTGGTGGCCAAATGGGTAGCATGGTTGTCACAGTATGACAGTCCTAGGTTCGAGCACCACGTGGGTTCCTTTCCGTGTAAAGTTTGCATGTTCTTCCTATGTCTGCTTGTGGGGTATGAAGTGAATTGGAAAGATAAAATGGTCCCTGACTGATGAGGCTGGGTGGCACGTTTGTAAGTCACTGTATCGGCGTGGTCGAAGCGGAGATCTTATGTGTACCATGTCTTTGACCGTTGTCTAGCTGCTTGCGGCTACCTGGCGGTCAGGTTTGCACGGCCACACCATTCACTATCTTTCTGTTCTGTAACGTGTTTCGGCATTACAAGACAGTTTGCAGGAGGGCGTTTTCGACCTGCAAATGAGTATTGCTTTTGGTCCTTTCAGCTTTACAACAAGTGGGTGGACGCATTCCACATTCAAAATCAAATCAAATCAAATCTCTTTATTGTCACATCACATTACACTGGTGTGAAACGTGAGTGAAATGCTTATGTGCT
>JAOTRQ010096226.1:0-10471 GCA_028565875.1 Hoplisoma paleatum
ACTTAAGAGTTTTGATAACTTGCACTTACACTTAACTCTGAGATTAGGAGCAAATCTAAGAATTTTTCAGCACTTAATGTCCAAAATTCCACACTAAGAAGTTTGATAAATATGGGCCCTGGTGTATAAACAGAAGTTAGCAGAAAGTGAATTCTCACCATAGTGAAGGCCACTTTTGATCGGCTGAATAATGAAATGAAATAGAGTAAGAACTAACACTCATTGTTAATGCTGATTGCCACCCTATCATCACTCATTCTTTCTCTTTGCCAGAGCAGATAATAGTACAGTGTATCAGCACACAGCAGGAGAGCCACAGTACGACCTAAAAGCTAAAGTGACAGACCAGATTTGTCTTCTTGCTTTGCACCTCCACTAATTTAAAAACAAATAACTAGTTTGATTCCCAATAATCAAAACAAATAAATAAATAAATAAAAAATATATATATATATATATATATATTTGCATGTATGGCTAATAAATGACTTAATAACACTCAATTGATTAAAACATAATTGTCTTATTCTACAAACATAATTGTTGGTTAGAGTCTGATTCTAAACCAAAATATAGTAGCATGTTCTTATCTGACATAAACATTTCATCTACATAAGGCCCAAATAGGCCCATAGACTATCCAAAATATGTCCATAGTTATTTGAACAAAATTACTCTCGCATACAGATATTACTAGTTTAATCCAGATTTTTTACTATTTTAATCCAATTTTACTGGTGCCACTCATGCTCTGTTTTGAAATATGTCACATATGTTAATAAGCTGTTGCAGAAAACTTTTCATCTCGTCTGTGTTTGTTTGTTAAGCATTTAATAAAAGTGATGAAATAAAGAAGTACAGCTGTAGTTTTGAATAGTTAAATTGCTAACCCCAAAATATCAACACCATCATTGATACAGCATTTAAAACTCAAGCCATAATTTGTTTGAAATTACAAGTCAATGGTTCAGTTTTATTACTTAGAAAATTCCTTATTCTTAAAAACATAACACTTCTTATGGGACCGCTCATCCGAATCTTTTAATTTTCAAGATTTCCAGCAGATGACTTAAACACTACACACAGACGAAACAAAAATGAGTGTCGGCAATTACATTTAAACTGATGAAAGTAAATCTGCTTAATATTGAATGTCTAATGTAGGTCTAATAAACAAAATTAACTATAAATAACCAGCCTTTTGTTGACTGCCAACTACTTGCATGGTTATAAAGTCTTGCTAAAGTGTGACCGTCACTATCATTACAAATATTTGTTTGATTTTAAAAACTAATAGACAAACATGCACAGAACATTTCAGCTCTTGCCAATGGATGGACAGATGAATGAATATACAGATACGGGCAGACAGGACAGATACTTTATTAATCCAAGAGAAAATTAAGAAACATTAGCAGAAACTTATTTTGGTGACAATAACATCTGCCCTGGTAAAATGAGAACAGAAAGATTTGTGGAGGTCTTTTCATAATTGCTTTTCAACCCTGAGGCTACAGTTTATATATATACACACATACACACAAAATCTGATAAGCTGTCTCAGTTATTGTGTTCACTGTGGAATAACCGAGTCAAATGGGGAAAAAAAAGTTTCTCTTTGCGGTCAATGATGTTTAAGAGGGGCATTCTGTTGTCTGAGAAAAGTTGCAAAAACCTACAAATACATTTACAAACTTATGGAATCAATAATAACAGTCTTGTATACACACTTTGGAGTTCCAGTTTTAGATTGTTTCTAATTGGTTTTACACTCCATGCTATTTCAGCAGCTGGATCCCAGAGGAGCTTGTTTTGCTAGGTATTGACAGGCTGCCTTTTTGGTGTGCATGTTTTCTAAAGTTCCTTGACAACCCATTCACAGTTAAAAAAAAATAATGCAATTACTGTCAGGCACAAGGGAAGAGATAGAACTGGATAAGGTCTGAGTAGTTTGGTATCACATAAAATATTCGGTGGTGGACAAGAAATAAATCACAACCACTATTGTAATGATGTAGCACATTGCAGCTAATTGTTTTCCCACAGTATATGTCTGAATGACAAATAAACCATAGTATGTGGACACCTTTACTAATTATTAATTTCACGGGTTTTAGACAAACCTATTGCTAACAAGTGAATAAAACAAATTACATTAAGTAATTGCATTGTACTTTGCGGCTTTTGCTATTGTTTTAAAATGTTCCTCTGTAATGATTGGGTGGAGCAGCGGGTTATTGCTCTAGCACAACGACATCAAGAGTCTGAACCTCCCAGGTTGAAACTCTTCATTTTCACTGATTGGCTGGGTTCCATCCCAGCCACTAAGATGCACAAAGCAGTGCATTGTTGTATCGGTAGGTGAGGGTTGTGTGTGGAATGGCATCCAGCATAAAAACTAGGCCTCACAGGAGCAGTTAAAAGATTTCACACAAGTTTAATGTTCAGTACCTTGCAAAAAGCTTTAACCTTAACCCCACAGTGAGCACTTATGATAAGCACCTGAGTTCGTAGTTTCCCGCTCGCCAACACGATGCTGCTGGATATACGAGATATATGAGTCAACTTAGCATTAGCACTATTTAACAGCTTAAGCAGCAGACTTAAGAGCAATATCTTGCATGCTAAATATTTGGACCTGTCTGTGGCTGGCAGTCTATAGGCAATGAGAATAAAAAAAATACAGGATCAGAGGAAACAAAATACAGGGGCATATAAGAACACAAACACACCTGCAGTACCTAAAGTAGAGTTTTGGTATTTGCTTCTATACTGATCCTTCAGATCAAGCCCAGGACCGACCAACCGATCTATCTATCTAAATTACTCACAATTTACAATCTTATTTGTGATTGTTTAGTTATATTATGCGTATATATTTGAAATTACAATTGGAAAAAAATACCACAATAATAATGACACTTCAAGAAGTGTTTACAGTGAGAATGGGACTAAAACACATTAAAACACTTAGAATTTAAAACATGTTGTCAGTGTTGTGATGGAAGATGGCAAAATGACAAATTATTCATTTATTATATATTTTTATTTGCATGTTCTATACTTACAACTGTTCAATTGTTCTCTAATTAAGGATTTTGGATTATTTTCACCACTATATACGTCAGTATACTCGCCAGGCTACACACATTAAGGTATTATCAAGAGGTCACCAGACACATGAATAAATCAGTAAATACATACAACAAATTACCATGCAAGCACCAATATAAGCAACAGATAACAATTCTGTGTTTTCCTAGTTCAATTCATAAATATAATTACCATTAGCCATTATGTAAACTCAATATCTTAGTTTATAAATGTGCCTGTAAACCATTATGTAAATCAATATGCCCATCCAAATTGCAAATAACTGCATAAACAATATTTCAGGCTGTTCTGCTCTAGTAACCCTACATTGCACTTGCGCCAACACTGTGGGTGTTTGTATTTTCCATCGAATACCAGAATGGAACAATTTTAAGATGCTTTCTAAATCGATTGTATAGAACACAAACCTTAGAACACAAAAAAGATGTTATTGTTTAGACATAAATCTGAACACAATCTACTTAACAGTGTTCTTCGGGGCATTGTAAATATAAACAGTGGTTTTGAAATAACCACTCCATGCTAAAGTTTGACCCTTTGGGTGCTCAATGGACCTTTACTGATCTCCCTCCAGAGTTTCTCTGCAGTGTTTTTTATGAAGTTGGTTGCCAGGTCTTTCTCCAACCCATAGTGTTCTTGTGAACTGTTTATCTTCGTGACTACCGATCTGGAACTGAACCCGAGACTTCTTAATATAAGGCAACAGTGCTAAGCACTTTGCCACTATGCCTCTCAACCAAACAGTATATTTACCAATCTGTAATATTGATAACTGCCTCAGAATAAAAGAAAACAGTATAAAACATACAACAAAAAATATCAGTAAATAGATTCAGTAACTGGTGCTGTAATCTTTAATTTGTTAATATGTATTATGATGATTTTTTTTCTGGTTTCTTTCTGTAGTCTGTGAGCCTTCACAACACCCACCTCAAGGAATGTTTTTGCCTCTTTGTGTCCTTAAACTATAGAAGTTGTGTCATTTTGTAGTTCTTGGTTAGACCATATTAGGTCGGAAGGGATTTTTCATGTAGTCAATATACTGTATGCTATCCTTTACACAATTTGTTATGTGTACATACAAAATGAATTATTAGATTGTTTAAGAGTCATTATTCATCTGCACATTAGTTAGAAATCAGTGATCTGAACCAAGTTGGTTGACTAATTAAACAATCTTGAGCAGTTGAATTACATTTGGATTTCAGTTTTTCAGTAAAACTAGCTAACACTGTACAAGAATAAATCTAAAACTAAAACTAAAATGACACATTATGTCATTAAAAGCATTTAATACTTGCTACGTTCTCACACCACTCAGATTCCACAGTTCTGTAAAAACATTCTAATTTGTTTAAGAAGCTGTTCATCTAATGACGTCAATTTTGTGTGTGGTAGCATTTAACTCACAGTGAATATTTTTTCTTATTATTACAACTCATAAATGATCTTGTAAATCAGCAGCTCCAGCTATGTGAGTATGTAGCAAGTATTAAATGTGTATAAAAATACTATACAGACACGTATAGTAATATAATTTCTTCTTATACTTTTAATACAAAAGACAAAAGGTTTGTAATTTCATAAAAAAAATTATATAGCTGGAAGATAACAGAACACTCCAAAGCACTCAAAATGCATTATATTATTTTCTGGTTTTATGATCCTAAAATAAATATGCTACAGCCAACATTGAATAAATTTTCTGTTTTGTGTTATATAGTATGATTGGATTTGGCACAGCATGTTAATAAAGCGGGGGGGGGGGGGGGGGTTCTAGTGGTAAAACAAGCAGCTGTGTACATGTGCATGAGACTATATGACAGTTAATTCCAACTCCAAACGTTTTAAAAGATGTCTACGTTTCGTGCACCTCAAAAAATAATGCTCATAATACAAGAACAGTTAAAAAAATGTTTATTATTGTAATAATTTGAGTATTTTTTTTATTTATTATTATACATCCATGTATGGCCTGTTTTGCTTTTGAGTTTTATTCAGTTTTTATTCAATGAATGAAAGAAAGAATCACCCTGGACATCTGCCAGTACATCACTTGTAAGCACACACACACACACGCACGCACACACGCACGCACACACACACACACATTCTAAGGTAATTTAATATCTCCAATTATCCTAACTACTGGGAGAACATGTACACTCTATAGAGAAAGAAGGTAGATTGCTTTACCTGGGACCCAAACACACTTTTGCTGTGACATTATTGTGCTATTCAGCAAGTCACTGTGCCATTAAAATGCTGCTTTTTGATTAACTGCTGCTACCACTTAACCTTCGCAACACTGGATGCTCAAGGGCACATTAAATAAGATAGAGAAAAATACAGAGTATACCTCTGTGCATAGTGACGTCCTGATTGGGTAGTTTGGTAGCTAGTGATGAGCCAGACTTCAACTCTAATAATTACAAATAAAGAATTTGATGGCTTAATGAGTTGTATGAGTCGTAGAACTTTTATTCCTAACTCCTAAACATGCCTAAATGAAAAATAGTCCTGTAAACAGCACTAAAACCTCAAAAGTGTTACAAATAAAAAAAAATATAAAGCTTTAAAACTAAATCAAACAATACAATATGACTAGTAAAAATAACTGCAAAATTTAGAGCGTAGACATGTGAGAAAGGTTATAACCTTGACTAAAACATTGGCCTTTAACCTTGACTGTAAATTTTTATATTCAAGGAAAGTTTGATATTTTTTGCCAGTGTGTTTCAAGTCTGTGTAGTGTAACAACTAAATACTGCTTTACCATGTTTGGTTTGGACTCGACTTGGCACCGACTAGCTGACCTGAATCCTGGGATCTGAAAGATCTGCTGGGTTTATATTCACTAAAGATGCCTGAGATTTATTCTGGGCCAAATCCATTTAGTGATTTATAGACTGGCAGTTGCACTATTAACTCAGAAACTGAAAATCTGAAGCCAGTGTACATAGATTTTAGAACCAGACTGATGTGATATATTCTCTTAGTCCTGTTTAGAAGCGTTCTGAATAAGCTGTAACTGTTTAATGCTCTTTTTTGGAAGACCAGCTAAAAGTCTTTTATAATGGTTCACCGTACTGGAAATAAAAGCATGGCAAAGTTTCTCTGTTTGTGACACTAGCCTGTCAATACTTTTAAGACGCTAAAAGGCTGTTTTGTGTTGGTTATGATATGCCTAAAAAAATTTGAACTCCCAGATTTCGGACTCGTTCATTGGTATTTCATTTTCAAAGCACAGGAGTTTAGGTGTTCACAAATGCAACAACTAATGAACACAACTTTGGAGGAAGTTTTGGCTCATGTAGTTATTGATGTGCTCCAGACACTGAAACAGTTTATTGGTGTTAGGACATGTTGACAGTAACACAGGGACTCTTTAAATGCCGCACGCCCGCACACACCAGGAGACGGACTCAGAGGACTACTTAACCAAACCAAAGCTTTAATAACATAAACAGAACGGCACAGAACATAAACTTGAACAACAAAAACAGAGGCAATGGCTCCAAACTTGGGGGAACACAGACATAAATACATGAGTAGTCCTTGACAATTGCCCTCAGGTGCGCCTCATCAGGACGTGACGACCGGAGGGGCAGAGCAGTTCGGGTGGAACACCGTTCCTCACAATTGGACTGTTACTGTCTGGTGAGCGGGACTGATGCATCTGTGTGTCGTCTGCATAACTATGGTAATAAATGTTGTTGGTCTGTAGAATTGGTCCCAGAGGCAGCATATAAAGATTAAATAAGAGAGGTCAGAGAACTGATCCATGTGGGATGCTACATGTCAAAGCCAGCTTGTCAGATTCACAGCTGACTAAATAACTTAGAGATAAAACTTGAACCAATTCACGAGTCCTTTGGAAAGTCTTACCCAGTTTTCCAACCTATCGAGCAGTATTTTGTGATCTACAGTGTCAAAGGCTGCACTGAGGTCTAGTAAATCCAAGACCTGGCATTTAACCTGAGTCAGTATAAAGCTAAATATCATTTAACACTTTAATGAAAGATATTTATTTACTGTTCTGTACTGTGATGAGGCCAAAATAATGACTAAAATACTTCTAGAACTTCTAGAATAGTCGGTATTAGACAGTGTTGGCAGATATAGTGGTTTTCCACAAATTGTGCAACTTTAATCCTTAATCATTGTAATTATTCTAAATCTAATGTAAATTATTTACATTAGACTGCATAGGGACGGTCACACCAGCACACTTCCAATGATTAGAAATCGGTTGCTCCCTCTACACTCAGGAATAATACTGGTATTAATTTAAAAATAAATCAAACTGACTTGCTTTTAGTTTAGCCTTCTTTAACTGATCTGTCTTTCATTTAGAAGGAAACATTTCATCATCTTTCCCCCACAGCAGTTTCAGGTTATTGAGAATTGGCAGTCAAGTGATTCTTCTATTTCCTTCTGTCACGTGTTCCCTGGTGCATAAAATGTGAATTCATTCATGCTATGCTGGTATGGAAGGCAATATAATAATGCATGACAGCTGAGGACTGTGTAATGGTGGTTATGTGTGAACTTTTATACTGTCAGATACATGCAGGTGTCCACTTAGTTAATTAATTTTATTATAGTTTTACACTAAGTGGATTTTTTCAGTAATGTTTTTTAATGTTTATTTTCAGAATACTAAAAATCACTCAATGCCACTTTCTTCTGCTACCTCTCTTTACCTGCTTTTGCTGCATTTAAGTAATTTATGCACAAATACACTAATAAATCAAGGTCCACGATTAAAGAAAATTATTATTTTATTCTTTATAACATGTTTTTATAACATTTTTAAATAACTTTTACTTTTGCAACCCTCTCTTTCCTCTTCATTAATCTCACATTGATCTTTTTTTTCATCATAAAGATTTTAATGATGCACAGCCATCATAAGAGGAACTGTTGTATTTTATGATTGTGTTTGGTGCAGCATACTAGTGCATAGATGGAAGTTTGTTTGTTGTGTACATGTCTCTTTAGTTTTGGTGTTTATGTGAGGCTATCTGACAGTTGATTATAGTCCTGCTTCCAGAAAAAGTAACATAATATTTTTTTTTAAAAAAGGGGTCCAAATTTTGGGCTACTTACAAATGTTGTGCATCATACAACAACACATATCAAAGCTACCATGCACATTACATGTATGACATAAGTAGTAAGTAGAGCTCCATATAACCAATAGTTGGAGTTTAGGAATCTTGTAGCATAGCACAGTATGAACCGAAGTATGAACAGTTCTTAAAATCTGTTAATCCCCTTAAGCCTTCACCACTGGTATTATTTACCACATCTGTATTCTTCCTCCAGTCTTGTTTTGACTGCCATGTCCCTGCGGGGTCTTTCAGTTTTTTTTCTGTTTGTCGCACCCTGCTTCCCGTGGCTCTGTAGCTCGGCGCCTCTCATGTAACATACCCATCGATTTGAAGTCACTCGAGCTGAGCAGACTGTCAGCAGGGAGCACTGCCGACCCGCTTGCATTTACCTGGTTGACGTATATTGTGTGTGATCTTTCCAATCGATTGGTGTGTCTGTCATGGAGAATAATGAATAGCCATACGGACCACACTCTGCTTCAATTAAATAGGCTCATTCTTAAAACAAAATGGGAAGCACCCGAATGTATTGGTATGTGTGTGGGGGGTGTTTGTTTAATCTTTCTTGTTGTTCGGTATTGTTGCTGTCACCATCATTTACTCCTGGGGCTGATAAATGTTTTATGTTACTATAGGAAATTCCCCGCTAGTACTTAGTTTTCATACATACTCCTAGAACACTTTATTAGGTACACATATCTGCTACATACATGCTTGATCATTTTATATGGTCTTAGATATAGTTGGTATACAATTATTGACTATAGTTCTAGTTGTCCCACAGTTGGACCAACGGATGTTTGCATGGTGGACCATTCATTTTGTACAACCTTTTACGAATGTGTCCATGATTATCAGTCTCTACAAGGCCTCTAACAGTATATTGTGTTATATTTTTGCTTAGGGGACAGTGGAAGCCTAGTGGGTAGAGCTTCAGGCTAAAAACCTAAAGATTATATATCTTTTATCCAGCCTCTGCTTTGTAGCTAGTCTTGGGTTTTTGATCAAGACCCTTAATCTTCTCTACTATACTCCCTTATATGTATGTACGCATGTATGTATAACAAATACATACACTCGCATTATTAAGAAAAAAAAAGATAAAAGAAGATGAAATAAGGGAGTCTTGTTATTCTTTTTCAGCTTATTCAGCTTTAGCACCCAGGTAGACCTGTGGGATTTTCCACTGCACACCAACATTGAGAGTCTGCTGGTTATCTGGACCACGCCATAGCAGCTGGGATGCATAAACCAGTTCATTGCTTTGTTGCAGACAGACATCCACATAAACATGATTGCTTTAAAATGGCAGTGATGGAACCCTGTAACAGACGCCTAGTCCAGGGTTTACAGACAGTGTGTTTTCCACTGGAACCTCATTTTAAGGGACAGTGTAGCCTAGTGTAGCCTAGTGGGTAGAGCGTTGGGCTAGGAACCCAAAGATTGGAGGTTCAAATCCAGGCTCTGATACACAGGCACTGCTGGGTCTTTGAGCAAGACCCCTAACCCTGTCTGTTCCAGGGGTGCCGTAATTTGCCTGACCCTGCGCTCTGACCCCCAACTTTTAGACAAGTTGGGATATGTGAAGAGAAACATTTCGTTGTACTGTACATCTGTATATGTGTAATGAAAAATAAAATTTGAATTTGATTTGCTGAAATTAACAATATAACCATTTATAATCTATAAAACATTTTAGAATAATTCTGGGTGGGCAATACTGTTCTGGTATTCTAAACTAGTGTAGGCTGAAAATGGGTGCCTGCTAATATTTGAGCTAAGGCAAGTTTGAACATCAGGATTTACTGAGAACCGAATCCTCTTAAATATTTCATTTAAAGCTTCACTGGCTTAATATTAAACTGGACTGAAGCCCAAGAGGTTTACATTAATAAATTTCTTTTTTTTCTGTCCAGGACATTTTCTCATTGCCTTTCTCACCCCTCCCAACTTGTATTTTAATCACCCATGTGAGTTGGCTGTCTCTTAACAAATTACTGACCTGTTAGAGCCAAGCACTATGCAGCTATAATAAAGGTTTATTATGACCTGAAGGTATATTGTTATTAGACACTGAGTTTGACATTTAAATATTTAGTAATCAGATCTTCATAATGTTACAAATCCCAGAATGATGTGGCACATGTGTGGAGTTTTTTTTTATTTTAGACAGAATGATAATTTACACAGTTGGAGTGAAACGTGCCAATGTCAGTTACATAGATTACAGTTCAGTACAC
>JAOTRQ010096245.1:0-10471 GCA_028565875.1 Hoplisoma paleatum
CGACCAATGGAATTTGGCCGACTAGTAATTTTTTTGGTCGACCAACGAATAATCGATTATTTGCGGACAGCCCTACAAATAATATAAGCAGAAAATGACCTTTAATTTAACGATATAATGACCGGAGATTATAGGATTAATTAAAGTATTAAGATATTAATGTCGATCCACGAAGACGCAGGGAGAACATGCAAACTACACACAGAAAGGATCCCGGACTGTTCCACCTGGGGATCGAACCCAGAACCTTCGTGCAGTGAGGTGACAGTGTTGCCCACTAAACATCTTTCTTTGTCAAAGTTTAAAGTCAAAGTAACTTTAAGGTAACCGGGACCGACAGACCACAAAACCCTGTTGAGCAGGGACTCTTGTGTCAAAGATTAGTGCTTCTAATGTTTTATCTTGTGCTCTCTCTCTCTCTCACACACACACACACGCGCACATACACACACATACCTTCTGTCTCCAGGTCCTGGTTAACCACATTATAGATCAGAGACCCGTCTGCTTCCTTTCTGATGTATCCCATCTGATGTAAACACAAACAAACAATTACAATCAATATTTATATAACCACTAGGGGGCAGCCGTCACCAGGGCTGTGATCCGAAGGTCATTGGTTTGATTCAGAGAGCCGACAGGTCACCACTAAAGGGCCCTTGAGTGAGGCAAAGAACCCCATGAACTGCTCCCCGGGGCATTCTGGCAATAATAGGGCTGCCAATCGCTCGAGTGTGTGTGTGCGCTCACTACTAGTGTGTGTAAATGCACAGATCGCGTTAAATGTGGAGGATTAACTAGACCTAACCAATATATATATATATATAAAGACCTAGACGATATATAAGAGTCGTACCTTGGAGTTGGGCATAGAGCGGTTGATGCGATCTCGAGCCTCGTCTGCAGCATGTTCCACCAGTGCCAGGACGTGTTCCTCCGCCGTGCTGTCGGTCAGGCTACACGCGTTCCCCTCCGGCTCGTACAGGTCACTGCGGTACAGACAGAACTGACGTTAGTGAACAGTAAGGATTTGAGGTTATATTACGTGGGGAGCAGTGACGCCTCACCAGAAGGTCCCAGGAAATTACAAATCTGAAGCGGTGGCACAGTAGCATAGTGAATATCACTGACCTCACGACCAGAAGGTCTGGGGTTCATGGCCCAGGTTTCTGTGTGGAGTCGCATGTTCATGTGGGTTTCCTCCAACAGTCTAACTGTAGTGCCGCTGTAAATAGGGAGGGTCGCGGCAGGAAAAGCATCTGGGATAAATGTGTGTGGGGGGGATGCTGAAAGTGCTAAATTAAATCTCTGCACTGGGATTAGCTAATGATGCCCACCAGTGTGTGCCCAACATACAAAGCTGTGCCACCCGTGCCATCGCCACGTACCCACTCCATTCCATCTGAATCCATTCACTTTAAAAAGTGTCACCAAACTTAAGTCATCACGTCCTCTTACCTGATAATGGGCTCCTTGACGGGCTGCTTCTTGGACTTTTTGGTGGACTCCGGGTGGAACGGGACGACCTCAGGGACGGGATCCTCTCCGCCGGCGTCCTCGTCGCCCAGGATGGCGGCCTGCTGAGAGAAATCCATGTCGTGCATGAAAGACATGCTGCGCTTCAGAGCTAGAAGACGCTCCTGGGGACAGAGCAGAGACAGAGCCGCGCAGAACCGCGGTTACTCCTCCGTCAGGGGGGAGGGGGGGGGCGCGAGGGCGTGACCATGGGGCGAGGGGGAGCGGGGTCAACTTAAAAAGCTGATGGCTCCAGGTGGAAGGGTTCAGTCACACGATCTGTGTCCGGTTGTATAAAACACCTTATAGGGGGTCTCATGGTGTAAATGTGTTGCACCAAATCTACTGTAATGATTATAAAATGATTAAATAAATTATATTTATAATTTTATTATTTCTGTGCAGTTCTATTAAGGTTCATTCATTTTATTTATTTCGATTTGAACGTCTTGTTTTTACACTGTATGTTACGCTCATGACAGCAGACGCTCGTTCATCACACGAGTCACGGATCATTTTGCAATTTGTGTCCTTGTCTGCATGTCTCTGGACAGTGGGAGGAGTCCAGCACGCTGGATGAATTGAATTTAAAGAATACATTTTCCTCTTCGTGCCAGTTTGATTCTATTTTCTTATGATTTTTCCCCTCACCGTTATTTGCTCGTTATGGTCGTTTGATCTGAAACGAGTTAAAGAAACTGTCTGCTAAGACGTCGTCGTCATGGAAACAGTGGAACTTCACGTCAGTAAAGCTTCAGTCTCGCTCTGAAGCCTCCGAGGGAGTTTATACAGCAGCGCACCCTCAGCGGTCCCTTCTGTTCCCGTTACGTTTATATTTAATGGTAAAAGTTTGGGGTGTTTCATGACACTGGGCACAGAATTGAGAAATGATGATGATGATGATGATGATGATGATGATGATGAAAATGGCTAAATAAAAGAAGTGACGATGGAGGAAAAAGAGATCGGAGGTGATTATTAGGAAGGACGAGCAGAATGAAAACTGGACTTTGTGTTACTTTGCTCATCATCTTGAAGCCGGTGTGGAGGAGTTTCTTGGCAGCTTTGTAGTAGACCGTCTCGGGCCGGTTGTACACCATGGCGTTATCACACATCAGCTTGAAATCGGCCTGAACATCAACAAGACGAGAGTTCCAGATATAAGTCGGTAAAGTAACACAGAGAGTATAAACAAGGGATGTAACGACACCACACACTGACATCACTGCATCTCTAATTCAACTGAAAACAAAATATGAAGACGTTTCCTTTCATTATTTATATTAAAATAACAGGAGTACATCGATCTAGAATGTTCCGATTCGTGGAGAGTCGTTACATCCCTCGGTTGTAAGATTCAGACACTTGCGGTACCTTAAATTCAGTCACTGTTTTATATTCGTTCATGTCGATCTTCTCCTTCATGGTGCTGAAGTCCATGGGATGTTTAATAATCATGGAGTAACCTGGTGCGATGGCGTCCGTCACGGGAAAAGCGAAGAAACCGTGCGCGTCTTTCCTGAGTGGAAAAAAAAACACACAAAGCCGTTCAAACCATGAACATAAGATACAAGGACGTTTACCAATACAAATATATGTTCCAACAAACGGCAAAAACATTCCAGAACTGAGTGAGCAGACCTCTGGAGCAGACGCAGGAAGTGCTCGAGGAGCTGCTGGCGTGGAGTGCATTCGTTTTCTGAAACAACATAAGATACGTGTTGCATCTGAGATGAGACACACAACTACAGTCGTTATGTTTCAGTCGATGGTGTGTATGTGTGTGTATGGTGTTTCTACCCTGCTGGGTTCGACAGGTTCGGATGGGTCGCTCGCCCTGCAGCTCGGGTTCCATCGGCTTCACACTGAAGTGCAAATCGTCCAGATCCACCTCTAACTTCTCTCTCTTCCTCTTCTTCTCCTCCAATATTACAGGCTAAGAACCAAACATCTAAACTGTTAGTCTACACAGCTGTAGTCCCGTGTGTGTGTGTGCGTGTGTGCGTGTGTGTGTGTGCGTGCAACAAAGCTCTAGGTTATTAAGTTTGTTGTATGTATGAGAACCATCAGGCTTTATGAGCAGCACGAGTAGGAACGGGCGTTACCTCCAGCGGTTTGGACAGGATGATTGGCTCCACTGGCAGGTTGGTCACGTTTTCTTGTTGCTCTCGTTCACGTTTCTTCTTTTTCTCCTCCTAAAGACGCACAATTGTTAGAAATCGGTGCTCCAAAGACGCGGTGCATGGAACACAATTGTGCATCCTGAAAATGCTCTTGAAGTGATTTATTCATATTATTCATTATTATTGATGGAGATAGTTTATTGTTATAATTTATCTAATGCTGATGAAGCTCGGTCTGATCTACTGATCTGATCTAGCTCTAGTCCTTCTGTCCTTTTTTTAAATCTTTGCTTACACTGATTTATTCTTCTGCGTCGACTCGTTCGGCCATCGTTTCCCTTTTATAGTTCTGTGTCGAGGTCATAAACACTGTGATGTAATTCACCTCCACAACACCAGGGGACGAGAGTTTGCGAGGGTTCTGTGGCGTTTGTGTTTACCCCTTCGTTTTAGCGATGAGTGAGAAAGATCGTCGTCGTAGATTTTAGCCGATTGTTATTAAACAACAAATGATTTTAATTGTTGGTAAACTAAACATGGTAAACATGGAAGCACCGACATCAACAGGGAGCAACCACTTTAACTACAAGAGCACAATCCATTGGACGACGGCGTGCACTCGGCGAGGACGTATAAATCAGAACATCATCACTACCGACCTTTCTCCGTCTCCTCTCCTCATCGTCTACGTGCTTGTCCTTCTCCTTCTCCGATTTCTTCTTCTTCTTCTTCTTCTTGTCCTTGTGCCGCTCCCGCTCATGATCCGAGCGGTCGTCGTAATAACTCGAATCCTGTCCCGAGCCGGACAGTTCGGTGACCTCACTTCCTCCCACCTTCAGCACCAGCTTCAGTGGCTTGTCCAGGGGCTGATCCTCGTAATCTATAACCAGATCAGATCACAGCTCATTACTTATTAAAATGTTAGGGTCTTACCTGCTGTGGCGTGGAACCCGGGTCACTGTGAGATGACCGTGCTAACCAGCATCAATAAAAGAGCTCTCCGGTAAATAAATAAGACTGTCTGTCCACAGTCAAGCAAGCTTCATCCTAGCCAGTGCTGATACTTCTGCACAATTGTAAGCAGTGACAGTTCTGATTTATTACATCTAACACCAGAATGTATTAGTCTAGATAATAAATTATATTAGATACTTTTATATACCATTTAACCAATATAACTTGGACTTTTCCAGTCAGTTTAATCCTATATAAATAAAGTTTTTACATTATAGGACATAAACAAATGTATTCGCCTTGAAATAACATTGTTGTTATGCGATCTGCGCATGCGCAGTTGACTCGCCCCAGCCGTCTATAGTGAATAAGCTAATTCACCGATTTGACACTTTAAAGCTCCACTTACCGCCGTCCACTGTTCTCCACTCGGGCTTGTATTTCTTGTGCTTCTTCCCCATGCTGCGTTTTATAGCGATTAATCCAGACGTTCAATAAAACGAAGCCCCTTTTTTTCCTCTCTTTAAGAATCGACCAGAAACAACAACAGCAGCCGCTAACAACAAGGCGGGCCGTCGCGTGCACATCCGGGTCAGAGTCTGCGCGGGAGATTCGCGCTCAGTAAAGAGCGCTTCAAGCCGTCTGTGTGAGAGGTACGTTTACCACAAATTATAAACATATTTATAATCTACGTAAACATATTACATAACATTTATATCGTTTTACGTCGACATGACGCGAACAGTAAATGTTATCGAACGTATTTCGCGTCGGCTTCTGTATGAAAAGTTGGCCGGCTGTGTCCCAATTCGCGCACTTGGTCACTACCTAGTGAGCATGAGAAGCGTCCTCATTAACGTCCATGCACACTTATGAGGGACTCAAGGCTCGATTTGGGACATGAGTCATACAGAATTTTTACAGATGTTGTTATTACTGTAATATCTTGTATTCACTTGTATTTTTGTCTTTTATCATAAAGAAATCACTTACAGCCTAATTAACAACTATATATCTAAAGTATGTGAAAACAGCAAGTCCACTTTTGGAGGTTTATTTCTTGCTAAGCCTTGGGACGCTCGTGTTTCAGTTTATGAGCTCATTAATGTCATTAGACGTTAATTGCGATTTAAAACATCGACATACATGTCGAGTTTTAGAATTTATACTCTTTTAAATCACTGTGTTTTTATACAAATAATGAATCCTCCACATTTAACCCGATTCGTGCACTAGTGGAAAAGAATTGCTAGGTAGGGGGCAGTAGTGAGCACATGTGCAGTGGGCAGTCCTAGCCACGGCGCCCAGGGAGCACTTAGGGCTTCAGTTTGTGACTCGAGTCGTGACCTGTCGAACCAAGCCCGAGTTCTCTGATCACCAGGACACATCCTCCCCTCGGTCCCACAGTCCAAAAACATGGAGTCAGATCAGTTCTTCAATGTTCTAAATTCATTAGATATCAAAATGTTCTCTTACCGAAGTGATTTGTAAGATTCGTCTTGTTCAGGATGGATGTGGAGAAAATGGACGTGGCTCGGCATCAGCAGACGTCTGAAAACGGCCTCACAGATCGAGTCCAAGTTCACATCGAGGTTCATGTCAAATCTCAAAGGTATAAATCTTAAGAAAGTCTTTAAATACATAAGGTGACTAAATGGTATGAATTTGGCTTATTCTTTCATTTTAAGTGTGACTTAAATTTAGTATTCATCCCTGTAGTACAGCCAGAAGAGCGGAAGTGAGGACACACGTAATGGCTCTGCTGGACCGCCACAGCCTTGTCATGGGTTCTTACAAATGGACGGAGTTTGATGACGACTTCCTGGCGAAAAACGTCGAGTCGATTGCGGTGGTGGATGTTAATACACAGGCAGTATATGATCACAGTTCATATTCTTTCATGCCTAATCTTTTATTACAGCCGTCTCCATTATGTTCTGGTGTTCCGATCTATCTGATGCTTTAGATTCTCAATGATATTTATTTCCTGAGATCTTTTTCAGACATCTCGGTTCTCGTAACAACAGCTCTGTTTGTTTTACAGCCGCTCGATTTGAAGCTTAACAATCTGTGTGTTCACATCTTCTCCCTGAACGATGACGGACCCAGTACACTCAATCTGGAGGAAGAGGAGGAACTCTCAGCAGCCAATCACTGGCTCTTACCGGAGGGTCCGTCTCTGCTGTGGTTACACAATTTTATCATTCGTGTCGTTAACTTAAAGGAAAAGTTCGTGTTCGTTCCACAAGTTTAATCCATACAAGAAGTCACATCAAACACTCGTAGATCATTTCGTGCATGTTATTGGATTGGAGTAAACTGAAAGAAAACCCTGGATCCTCCCCACAAATCGAACCCGGGAGTTCCTGCTGTGAGGCGACTTTATTTCTCTTTATTCTTCCTCACACGATCTGAAATTAAAATAAATGCAAAGATAAAACCGTGGAAACACATCAAATTTGTACTTATTTTATATTTGTTTTTTTGCACAGCAGTCAATATTGTAGTCATTTTATCACCTGTACATGGCATCTGTAAACATTAACATATTGATGAATTGTTTTTCTTTTGTACAGCTGAGTTTCATGGTATCTGGGACAGTCTGATTTATGATGATGGAATCAAAACACAAGTAAAACATTTGTATTATTTATAAACTGACTAGATTTGAACAATACAGCAACACCCAGTGTAATGTTTGGTTTTCTTTCACTCTTCCCCCTCCAGCTTTTGGATTACGTTTCGACAGCTATTTTCTTTTCGGACAAAAATGTCGACAGCAACCTGGTGTCCTGGAATCGTGTGGTGCTGCTTCATGGTAAATAAATTGAATAAGTTAAACAGCAGAATCCACTGGTGCACGTGATGATGCTGTTACATTTTATACTTTTAAAACTGTACTTGACTTATTCTTTGTATTTTTATAAAACAATAGTGATCCAATTATTCAATCCTAAACAGACAACTGAGATCTTTCATACGTGTCTGTTCAGGTTTTAAATCTTTGTAAGACGTTATAGAGATAGATTGGCGCTAACGGCATCCCGGTGTGTGGCTGACGAGGTTTGCTTTCATCTGACAGGACCTCCGGGCACGGGAAAGACGTCACTGTGTAAAGCGCTGGCACAGAAACTGTCCATCAGACTGTCGGGAAGGTGATGAGTTCTAGTTCTCGATTTAGAACCTTTCAGTCACGAATTCCGCTTCACCTCTTTACTCTGTTCTTTCTTACAGATATTCTTATGGACAGTTTGTGGAGATCAACAGTCACAGTCTTTTCTCTAAATGGTTCTCGGAGGTATGATTTCTTTAGGGTGGAACACACAAAAACACACAGCGGGTCGAATGTTCTTATCACTGATTTCATCATTATGTTGGGCACCTGTTAGTTGGTGGAATATACTATTCATGTTTCTGTGGTCAACATCTTACATACTAGGAGGTAGTAGTGAGCACACTATTCACTTGTGAGTAGCCCTATTCTAGCCATGGAACCCAAATAGCATTTAGGGGTTTTGGTGCCTCTCCCAAGGTCAATTAAATCGTGGTCCGGACCGGAAACCTTCGGATCACAAGCCCAGTTCTGGAACCACCAGGACACGGCCGCTACTAATTATAATTATAGAGTAGAATCCCATAAGATTAGGCAGGTATGAGAGAATGTTTTATCTGATCTGTATATATCGAACTATCTAAGGTTTAACGGAAACGTTTCCCTGCACGATTCTGCTCACCTGCGTTCATCTGTATGATTTTCATTGTTCCTATAGAGCGGAAAACTGGTCACCAAGATGTTTCAGAAGATCCAGGAGCTGATTGATGAGAAGGAAGCGCTCGTCTTTGTTCTCATCGATGAGGCAAGCAGCGTTTGTGTGTCCGATTTTGAGAAATGTCTTGTTTACAGGAGTGAACTTTTGTTTGTGGTGGGGTTGTGCAGGTGGAGAGTCTGACGGCGGCGAGGAATGCCTCTCAGGCTGGAACCGAACCCTCCGATGCCATCAGAGTGGTGAACGCGGTCCTCACACAACTCGATCAGATCAAACGGTGAGGAGGGACACAGAGAACATGCAAAACTCATAAGTTATGCATCACTTCTAACGTTTTCTGAGACGCCAGTTAGACTGATCGATGGACAGGTGGGTGACTAGCTAGACAAATGGATTGATGGACTGATGGACAGACAGACTGATAGATGAAGGGATAGACAGACAGATATATACTGATAGTCAGATGGCTTGACAAACCAGCGCACACACATTATTTATTAATCCAAAGTAACTGAAAGTCTCAGTATCTAATGAGCTGAAATATGGAGTACTAGTGCACACTACAGATCGTACATTCATTCATTCACATAATCACACATTCTCTCCTCTGTTGGTGCCAGACATCCGAACGTGGTGATTCTCACCACCTCGAATGTAACTGATAAGATCGACCTGGCCTTCGTGGACCGAGCGGATATAAAGCAGTACATCGGACCACCGAGCGCACACGCCATCTTCAACATCTACCTGTCGTGTCTGGAGGAGCTGATGAAGGTGGCTCCAGTATTGTGCTGCTGAAACGCTTCGGGACTGTAGAGCGACTTGTTTTTGTTCATGTGTGTTTCTTCTTGTCGTGCAGCGTCAGATTATTTATCCGAGGCAGCAGCTCCTGAAGCTGGAGGAGCTTCACACGCTGGGCTACATCGAGAGCGAAGTCACCGAGCTCAGCCTGTATCTGCAAAGAATCGCCACGTAAGATTAGAATGAGAACAATTCTGTGTGTGGATAAAAGCTCGGGTAAACATTTAGCGTTTAGATTTCATTTGTATTTATTTCCCCTCTTGTCTGGAAACAGGAAGAGTGTTGGCCTTAGCGGACGTACGCTGAGGAAGATCCCTTTCTTGGCTCATGCTCTTTATGCGAAGGTATTGATCCTCACAGTCGGTGCTTATTGTTTCACCTCAGTGTCTCTTGACTAATCGACTCGACTCTGATTTCCTCGTCTGCAGAGCTCCGTCCTGACGCTGGAGAGTTTCCTGGACGCCATGAACAAGGCCGTGCTTCATCAGATCAAGGAACGAGAGAAGCTGGTGAATTCTTTATGATGCCTGCAGTGTGGAGTCACGCTTCTACACGATCATTGACATGGTTATTGTCAGATCTGAACGTTCTGTTTTTGATCACTTGACTGTTTATTTAACTTTGTATTTTCTGTCTGTTTGTGTCGTTTATTTTGACTTGATGTTCAGTTGCTTCCATAAATGTCATTATTTCTACGATGCTTTTTGAAATGTACACTTGTAGAAGATGTGACTTATACACTTTTTATTGTAGCTGCGATGGTTTTATATGTTTATTTAAAATTTGTATTAAATTGTGTCACAGAAAATGTATCGTGCAGCTGTATTACCGCTAGATGGCGCCAGTTTTCTTGAACACTATCACCTCACAAACCCAGAGGTCTTGGATTTGATTACTGGGTCAGGTCCTGTGTTAACAGAGGACTGACTTGGATAATTGTCCCACACGGGTAACGACCCACAAGTGTTTGTGTGCTCCCGGTGTGGTCCAGACATCAGCGTGGCATTTCGGCTCAGTGATTATGGTGAGGGCGCGGACAAACGGAATAAAAGCTTTATTGTTCTTGTTCGTTTCTGAATCCACAGCAAGTTTTTTAAACAAAACAAGCTCAGCTAGATTTGTATTCACGACAGTTGTTCGGTTACGTGGCCCCCGGGCGCCGTACATCAACCCATCTGTCAGTAACGCGTCACACACTGACAGGTGAATACACACACACACACCGTCGTGGGTCTAGTAGCTCAGTCCAGAGGTGTTATGCCTCTGGGCCGATCAAAGGTAAACAAAGTTGGGTGTTCCCTCGCACCCTCG
>JAOTRQ010096264.1:0-10470 GCA_028565875.1 Hoplisoma paleatum
TTTTCTTTGTTAGGTTAAACTTTGTAAGGTGACCTTGAGTGTCAAGAAAGGCGCCCTTAAATAAAATTTATTATTATACATATATTATATATGGATATATCGTCACTTCCTTTAAATGTGACACCAGCAAGCCTAGGTTAGCATAAGCAGACGATCTCTGTCAAAACACCTAATTACAAAGATAAAGACCTATATGAATGTTCTGTTGGTATAAACATTATGGTTAACAGACAAGGTTAAGTGAGTCATACAATACATCAAGAGACCATTAAGGGTCTGAATGCTTGAGTTTTGTTTCATACCTACTTGACAAACCATTAACATGTGTTGGCGGATCAAGTAGAAGCATTAACCTGCCTTTGTTAATGGAACTATTTAAACACAGTTGCCAAACATTTCCTTCCTTCATCCTTGTTGCATTCGCTTCCCTTTTAACATTGCATTTAGCCGACGCTTTTATCCAAAGCGACTTAACTTTTGAAGCAATTATACTTCCTTTTATGAATTGACATAATTAATGGAATCATTGATGCCCTCTGTACTTGTTAAAGGTCAGTGGACTAAAAATTTGGTATTATTATTTTAAGTATAATTATGGAGTCAATTATGGAGTCAATCTTTAATAAATAAAACAGTTTATAAAAATAACTAATAATAATACATTTATAAAATAAATAGAAAATGTAGGATAATTGCTTTCAACCTGCAAAAAAGTCCATTTTTAGTTTCTATTTAAATTGATTTGCAATCAAGATTATTGCTCAGTTATTCCATAATAAGATCGTGTACCACACAGTCGAGTTATTTTAGATGGATATTTTAAAAAACACTGACAATTTTCACATTTATTAAATATTATCGATGCGTAAACACAGAAAGGTGGGACGGGACCAGCAACAGCTTATTAGCATATGTGACGTAGCTCAAAACCGAATATTCTCAAAATGCTTGAACTGTTAATATCCCTTTATATGAGATAATGTTTTGTTCAATGAACTTTATAAACATGTTTTGTAGAACCAATAGACCTATTCTATCTTGTTTAAAAGAGGTATTTTGTCATGTAATTATTATAGTTATTTAAAAAATATATTTTATTATATAAAATAGTTATTTATTCATGTTAATAGTTCAGTTAAACCTAACACATTCATCCAACGTCATTTATTTTGAACAATGTGGTCGTTGCATAAAGATTAACTGCTTGCATGGAGGACAAATCACTGGACTGCAGGGCGAGTGTTTACAACAATGGTGACTAAGCAACTACGGTTCCTTAACCAGACTCTGGTTTTAAAAAACGCAGACAAAAACAACAAATCAAGTCAACACTGTATTGATACACTTTTCCAATGATACAATCTAAACTCCGCCACAGCCTCTCCTAACTAATAGGACACAAAGTTTGCTTGTTTGCAAGTAAAATGCTTGGAGCTGTAGGCGGTCTGTGCATGCTTAATACACATATATTTAGTGCCTGCACCTGCTAACATGTGAAGTGCACACCGAACTAGCACTTTATGTTGGTGTTAAGGATGTTAGCAGTATTTGCAGAGAGAACAAAATGATGGAGGAGGGGAGGGGCGTGAAGGGGACAGAAAGGGTAAAAGAGGAGAATATATTGGTACCAAAAAACAAAAGAGGCAACGAGAAAACAATGGTTCAGTCAGTACGGTAGCTAAAATATTTATTTAAAGTGGCTCAATTCCCCTCCTACCTGCCATTCCACTTTGGGCTCAATGCGTCTGTCAGTCAGTCACTGGGACAGCTAGTCAGTGAAGCTCTAGCTTGGTTTTCTAGGGTATTCTTGAGGTAAAAAGCAGCAGCTTCTCTATCCCTCCTTTCACATTTCTGAAAAGCTGATTTTTTTTTCTGGACCTGCCCATCGTCTCATCCTCCCACCCTCTCTCCTCCTTACCACTCAGTGTCATCCGCAAACCGATTGCTTTTTGTAATAGGATACGGATGTTTGCAAGCAATCCCTATGCAGCAAACGATATTGCTGCTGATGTCCAAAGTGGTTAGGGTTGGCAAATCTCCAGATCTGTCTGATGCAGTGACCAGGCACTGCCAGGAAGCACACGAACCATGCTGCTGCTACTTCCATTACTACTACTACTACTAATAATAATAATCCCAAATTTAAAAGTGAAAACACATTTTGTTTTTTGAAAATTTCTCAATTAGCTTTGCTTATTGTAACAATATACTCTACACACAATGTGATACAACCGAATAAAAAGGAAGACAACTGGTGATGTAATTTTCTTTGATTGTTTCAATTCTATTCTAATCCACTGTTTATATTTACATTCCATACCGTAGCAGATTTACTGTATTATGCAATTACGAGGAACTGACATCAGTCAAAGTTAAAACCAGATGTTTAAACTGTGCCAACATGTAAACAGGTTTCAAATGATACAGACTTACAGATGAAATCTCTTCCACATCTACCAATCCCAACAATTCTATTATTTTTCTATTAAGCTACAAAAACCTTAATATAAAAAGGATATTTATACTTTAATAAAAAATAAGGGTGAAATTACTGAGTAGTTGTCAGCATTATATGATGACTATTTACAAAGCAATGTAAAATATTCAAAGTCATAAACAACCATGATGCTCTACTATCTTAATGGAATTTGTTTTTAGAGGCCTGCTATTATGATCACCCATCTGTCACCCATCCTAACCATCTGTCACATTGACCCAACACTGGTCATGATTAGATTAAACTACTTATGCTACAGCCAATACATTAATAGTGTATGCTCAGACCCTGCCACTAATGTAACTACTACTCATCTATATATACAAAATATACTCAAAGCTTTTACACTAATAGTTGGTACATGCACGTGTACAGTACAACAAGTATTTTTTGCATATCCAAGCTTGTTTAAAAGTAGGGGTCAGAAAACAGGGTCAGACATTTTATGGCTCTGCTGGAGCAGTCAGGGTTAAAGGTCTCGGTTAAGGACCCAATAGTGGTTGTGTAGCAGGGCCTGGGTTTGAACCATACACTTCTGTGATTAACATCTGTGACGAGAGATCAAAGGTCCAGAAACATGATTTATCAACCTGCTAACAATTTCTTAATGTTTTTTTTGTTCTGGACAAATTCTGGTTGGAGAATTGGTTACTTCAGCCATCATTTGATCCTGTACAGTGGTCTATAGAAGTCTTGTTCTCTTGTTCAGTTAGCTTGTTTTGGTGACACTTTTTAACACTTTTGTAATTGTCTTTTTGTCTTCAGGTATGATGAAATTCCATAATCTAGTCACATAGGTACCAGCACACATGTTCTGCACAATGTGTAATAATTTCATGGACTGTCACTGTTGAAACTGTGTAACGTTCCATTGTAGCTGAAAATATTATCCATATCATAATAATAACTTTTTAATAACCACTCTTAATGGTACCAAAAAAACAATATTAAGTTCAAATGATGAATAATTAAATAATTAATTAGGTCGCTTGGGTCTAAAGTGTAAGTGAGAATAGATTAACGTATCAGAGATACCTAAAAGCATGTCTAAAGTAACTTGTCTATCTAAAACCTGGACTAGTTCTTAATTTAAATAAGGCTGCTTCTCCTGGATACACTCATGCACTTAATCCTCATCATCCTAATGGCAGGTAAAAAGGTGTAGCCACAATTATGAGTGGCACAGTGGTTCAGTGGGTAACTATGGAGAGGAATTAGTACCAAATCACTTCACTGAAACAATGTAAAATAAAAATACACATTGTTGTTGCTTTTCCAAACAAATGAACAGAATAAGTGGATAAATGAAAATCAACTCTTATTGCATTGCTTTAACATGGCTTGACCTCTCCAATGAAAAACAATACACAAGGATTAACGTTTTAAAAAATAACATGCTGTAATCCAGTCAGAACTGAATACAATTCACCTCTATTGTATTGCATGGGATTGTGTTTCAAAATGTCAGCAGTGCTGAAATTGTGCCACAATAAAAAGCAATGCAGTGTCCAGTCACATCCCAATTTTAATAAATGCACCAAGTCGTACCTCTTTGGAGCCATAATAAACATCTTTATGTTTTATTTTCAGTTTTTATCTATTGTAATTCACCCATCTCCTCATGGACAGTCAGAAGAGCAGAACAATTATGCCAAATCTCCCTTCATTGAAACACATCTGAGTCTTCTTAGATTTTATAAATGAGAAGTTTAGCCGTCATTGGATTGTCAAATTAAAGATTCATTATTAATAGTTTTACTATTATATAATTGGATTACTTATTATGATTAAAACACTGTTCCAGTGAAATTGCTTTTAAATTTGGCTTTAATTCCACTTCAACTGTAGCACTGTCGCCTTACAGCAAGAAAGTCTGGGTCTATTCTGTGTGGATTTTGGATGTTCTTTTCCAGGAGCTCGTACAGTACAAAAGTAATCCAACCAGATTAATTGGACTAATTAATTGGATTAATTAATCGAATTATGCTATAGGTACCCAGCCACAAGGAAGCAAAAAAAAACATAAAAATGAAAATAAGGAATTGTAAAAAAGGAATTGTAGAGCCGGTGTCAACAAAAAGGTTGTGTCAAGAGGAGTGTCGCATTCTTGGCAAGTTGCAAAGTAATTGTGTAAGTGACAATAAAGCATTTTGACTTTCACTTACTTTTCATGGCAAATGTATGGGTTGTTAGTCAATTCGAGGGGGGGGGGTATACATTGAATGTTGCTCCTTATAAAGGCTCACAAACAAATACAGACTATTACCGATTGATAAATATATTTTTATTGATCTAATCCAAAATCCTGGTCTCCAAAATTATTTATATCAGTTTAACTTCAAGAAATAAAGATGGCACTCTGCAAATCAACTGAACTTACAATGTCACAAGGTCAAAGTCTGACATGCAAGAAGGAAGCTCATGCTTTGTTTGTTGCTGATTGCAAAAAGATAAGAGCAGTAACAGGTTCTTTTGTCTTTTGAGTCAGTAGCTAGTGTACTGACTGAATAACAGACCTGTTATTTAGTGCTCTTGGGTTACATCTGACCATCTGGACAATGTTCCTCCAAGCACATTTTGATAATTGATCTTATTTACATTATATCGAAGTGGATGTGATGTGAGAAAGCTGCATGAATGTGAGAGCACCATTGAAGAAAAAAACTTCATACAGTAATCTAAAAGTAAATCATAATCTATGCAATACATTCTGTTTTATTAATGTTTTACTATATTTACGCTAAGCTTTAGTTACTTTGATCAATGGACAGTGGTCAAAACTATATTGTTCTTCCTGCTGTGCATGCCAATAGCAGCAATCCACTCACACAGAGATAATATAAAAATGTGTTTTGTGAGAACTGACACTTATATTTGGCCTGTGCAGGAATAGCATTTGCACAAATATTTTAACATAATATTATTTACATTATATATTGTAAACTAGAATTAAAATATATCATGTACTAAAGCGCAGGAATAATCCACCCAGTTTGACTATAATACCAATTGATCTCAAACCTTTAGAATAAAACAAGTTAAACAAACCTGTGAAAAAACGAAACCTGTGATGCAATACTAATTTACTGTATAGACATTACTGGCTTAGCCCTATAATTTCTTATTCATTATTGTAATTAATTCATTATTGTACCTGAGAATGTCTATTTTGTTTGATTCTACCCCATGTTTTACATTTAGATTACATTGATAACAGAACTGTACATCATCATTACATGATATTCACCGATTTACAAGGTTATATCAAAGACATTGTCAATTTAATAAGCCATGGCGTGTTTTAGACTGTAGAAGGAAACCCATGCAGACACATGCAAACTCCAAGCCCAAGGCCCATACAAAATACCTATATAATTAAGAATAGTTTGGCTGCTTCCATTACATAGTAAATCTCGAACAAAGCCAAATGTTTATCATATTTTATATTAAATAGAATAGTCCCATATTTATTATTATGATCCAGACTTGATGTATGATCGTCCACATTTTAAACAGATCAACAACTATTCATCCAGTCGAATATAATATGACAATGATGTTAAGATTGACATTTGCAAACATGGAGTGTCATATTTATCACAAAACTTTGTGCATGTTATGATTATAGAATGGCAAACGAAGCATTATGATGTAATAACGTTATCTCATGCACCTTGTCCTGCAACAAAGCCCAGCAACCAGTCTGCATATTTTTACCCGTGCACTATTATAAATATATAAATATAAATGCGAACAGACACTGGAGACAAACTTACCGTTATAATAACGAAGCAAAAGCGAGCTCTTATCGCACAGGTTCCCACAAGAAGCGATTCTCTCCGTCATGGTTCCTCCTCAGTCCGCTGACTGTACTGTGAGATCCTTCACCGTTCCCAGCGACACTTTCAGCGCGAGCCTTCAACACCTTTCCTTGGCAACCCGCGCGACTAGTGGTTCCAAGATACCATGGCAACAGCCGCACCGCCAGGATTGGAACTCGTGCACGCGCTTCCTGTTACACTCACCTAATCAAGTAATGCACGCTGGTCACGTGCACAGTCACCGTGAGGACGTTTTTGCTGACTCTTAATTGCCATATTAAAATATACATAAATATATATATATAAACGATTTAATCTTCGTGTCGATTCAGTACATTTTTAATCATTTTTCATTTTTGCTGTGTTTGCTGTGTTTTTCATGGTATGATCGCATGTTTGTGCGTCACATGAAAACACTGGTGGTAATAAAAATAAAACACAAGGTTGTAATAATTAAAACGATTATTTTTATTTTTGGTTACTCATGGCGTAGAGGAGATATGAAGCAAAGAAACCCTCGACACAGATTTTTAGTATCAAACTATTTGAGAAGGACTGAATTAGTCGGAATATATATTTATTTTGCAAATTGCAAGCATTTTCATGCAGTTTTATTTTCTTATATAAATATTTTCCGTTACACACTAAAACAATGTTAATAAATGTATTCTTTGTTGTAAGTTGATCTATATTTCTTTCTTTTTCTTTGTTTTCTTTAATATTAATAAAGATGCAATGTTATGCATATAAGTACACCTAACTCCATTCTTGTAAGTCATATATCAGTTACAAAATTCTACAATTATGTCCCTAGGGGGCATAACATAATATGAGAAACACTGCGTTATGGCAACCACTAGGGACACTAGTTAGGGACACTCCCTCAGTAAAGATCAGGAGTGGCGCATCAGCTTGGTAATAAACCAAAGAACAAATCTGTTTCTTTTGTTTTGTGTTAGTTCAGGTCTGATTTATTGACAGTAAATCGAAATTAAAGTTCAAATCGTGCTTTTCAGTTATTGTATAAGCCCTCAGGCCATCTTAAAATGGCTGAAATTAAGTTTTAAATGAAATGAAATAAATTTAATTAAATAAAAATGCTGAAATTTAAGGTACAGAGTGAAACACTTGGTGTTTTGCACTGTTGAAGTAAATCTTTAGAAAATGTTGACATTTCAGTACAGCATCACTTTGAACATATGTGTGTGTTCATTTTGTAGGCTATGTACAATACTGCGTACTAAGTGTATATTGCATACCTACTAATGTGGGTTCATCCAGAAATAGTGTGAAGACTAAAGCATTCATGTTTTACACTTATGTTTTGCAGTGCTACTCACTCAGCTACTCGGTGCAGTTTGGGGAAAAGATGTACGCTAAATCTCAAAGTATAAATTCAAACTCAAAGTATAAAGTGTAGATGCGGTCAGTACTTAAGAAAAAATGACATTGATGGAAGCTAGAAAAAAAGCATCCTAAATAATTACACATTACAAGAGGTTTCTGGACTTCAACTCCAACATTTAGCAACCTGAATGACCAGCCATGCCAGCTGAACAGAGTAAGAAATCTATGTTTCAATCCACCATTTGAATTCTGTGCAACAATAACCTCTTAACCTCTTTTTGTGCAGGTGTGTATGGTTTCAGCAGGCTTAACTAATTGACGAATGACCGTACCACACAGACTTACAATTCTTTCATAATTGTTTAGTTCACTATTAGTAACTACAGTAATATTACATTAATAAACATTAGTACATCATACTAGATGAAAAAGTATTCAATCAAAACAGTTTTATTGTAACAATATAATCAAAATTGATTTATATAGCAACTTTCACAACTCCAAGGACACTTCACAATTATGTAGAACCTTATGAAAAAGTAAAATAAATGTTTTGGTAAAAGCTATATACATATACAGTATATAGATGTGTGTTCGTGTTTTCTTTTCTTTTCTTTTGACTGCGGAATAAAACCAGAACCGAACCCATTCACATTATGATCTGCTTGCTGCAACAACCCTACCCTCCATGTCCATGTTTTTATTTATATAGCACTTTTTACAATAAATTTTGAACCAAGCTTTACAGAGTACTACCACCCCTACCACCGCCAGATTTTTTATTATTAAATTTTTTTATTAGCTTGATTGTAGTGTAATAAAAATTACAGACAAAACATGTTTAGTGTAAAAAAAATTACAGACAAAACAGGTGTACAGGTTAAAAGTAACCCCATTAATTAATTGACAATCTCAAAAATACTTTAAAAAAAGATTATGTTTATGTTCTTTTAACAGCGTAGCATTCATATGACCGTGGTAGACGTCCAAAGCTGCAAGCAACAGGAGTTGTATCAATCTGTTCCACTGGTTTAGTTGCCTTAAAAGTGAAGTGCTGGAGTAGAGATGTAAATAAAATGAAGAGCTCCACCCGAGCCAGAGCCTCACCCAAGCAGGCCCGCTTTCCTACAACAGTCACCAAAAGCATAAATGTTAAACAATTCTGCAGATTTTATCATGCAATAAATGTTTTTATAAATGTAATATTTTTATATTAAATAAATATTATTGTATTAATGATTATAATAATATGATTGAAAATAATCAAAAGTGATCATTTAGGAGTGCATACCTCCAAGTGTGGCTTATTGGTAATTGCAAAACTGTATAACACATATTGTATAAAACTTTTGTTATAAATAAATTGTTTTGTTAACTATGTTGTATAAAGATATTATTCTAATTTAAAACTATTCAGTGTGACACCAATTAAAAAACCATTGAATGAGGGTTCATTATTATTAATTACAACAAAAAATATTTTTCTGCTTTACCAGAATAGTTAAACAAGTTTCTTTCTTTGATTTTACTCACCCATTCCAAATACAACAAATGCATCATTCTTCTTGAATCTACCCATTTCATCCAGAAAGTTTTCTGGGTCAAAATTATCAGGGTTTTTCCACAGTTCAGGGTCACAAAGCACAGATGACAAGAGGGGAAGAATCATGGTGTTCTAAAAAGATAAGGACAGTTAAGATAAGATAGTAAAAAGCAAAGAAATCAAAGCAAACATGCAACAAGTTTTAACCGCTATGACAACATGATTTGTAAAATGTTTTACTTTTTTTTTTCGTTTTAATCGAATGCAAAGCAAAACAATACTGAATGCCCATAAACTAAGTTTATAGCTACTGTTTTATACAAACATGTATGTTGAACATAGTTAATTGGTCTTTTGGAATTCTCACTGAATCTCTAAATTCAAGACAAAAATCTATAGTAGTAGTAAAACAAGTTGAAGTCATTAATAAAAATAACTAGAAATCCTACCATCATCTTTTAAATTGTAATCTATTATTAAAACGTGCAATTAAGCTTTTAACTGAAAATAATGCATGTTATTTAGTCTGGACAAAGCAGATGGAGAATCCCAATTGCTATGAATCCAGTCTTTGACATTGTATGAGGGTATGCCAGTGCCACTGCTGATATCTGAACATACAGCTTTTAAGTACAGTCCATACTAATCTCCAAAAATTAAAACATTTGGCAAGACCCTCAAAAAGTGCAATTTGTTATTCGATCACTGGTGATTTTTTTTTATTCTAGTGTTAAGAACTCAGTAGTAAACTCAAATCATAAAAACTGTGTGTCACAGAGTTATCGTACTGGATTTGTATGTACGGTACCTTGGGTATTATGTAATTCTTGAACTCAGTATCAGAAAGCATTTTATGTGGAACAGAGGTAGGAGCAATATCCATGACACGTTGAATCTCATGAATGACTGCATCTGTGTATGGCATGTTCTGTCTGTCTTCAATGGAAGGCCACCGGCTGGAACCGACCACTTCATCAATCTCCTTCTGAACTTTCGCTATTGAGCAAGACAGGAATAGAAATACATTTTATAAATTGTCTAACTTATGACACCATAGAAAAAAAATCTACACTATCTAAACCAGGGTTGCCCTATGTGGAGCTTGTGAGCTAATCTTGTCTGGAGTCTGTTTTTGATATAAATCTACAGTAAGTGACAAACCACTATGATTGTCAATTTAATATGGTTTAAACCAGGGGTCACCAACCTTTTTGAAGCTGCGGGCTACTTTTGGGGTACCAACTAATGCGGCGGGCGACCAG
>JAOTRQ010096275.1:0-10469 GCA_028565875.1 Hoplisoma paleatum
TGTGTGTGTGTGTGTGTGTGTGTGTGTGTGTGTGTGTGTGTGTGTGTGTGTGTGTGTGTGTGTGTGTGTGTTTTTTAGATGTGTATGATGAGATCATTCAACCGGTCTTGTACTCCGGCTACCTCTACAAGTCAAGCACCATCAGCAAAGGCACTTTATCTCGCAGAACCAGAGAAGGTAGGTGTTAGCGCACAAGCATTGTGCTTGGTATGAATGAAGACCTATCCACATGGTTTAAAAGTACAGAAGAGGCCCATTCAAAGCAACATATTTGATTTTTTTTATTACTATTGTCACATACAATATAAAACTATTGTAAACCAATTTACCACTTTTGTTTACACAATTCAAAGCAAGTGAGATGTATAGACTTTGTAGCTCACGATTAAGTGTACTTCTATAAATAATTGCCCACCGCAATTAATTGTCATGCTTCAAGTTCACAGACAAAAAAACAACAACCCAGAAACATTTTAAACGGTGCTCAAACATAAATGTTGCATATTCTTATTGTTTATATAATAATTCATCTACCATTGTGTGTGTTATTTTGTAAGATTTTCAGAAATACTGGTGCTCAGTGGAGAAGTCGCTTTTATTTTATGAATCTGACCGGTGCCATGAACCCAACATGAAGATTGATCTTAAAGACATTATTTGTTTAGGAGTGAACAGACCAGACACATGCACCAACAACAACGGTTTCATTGACAGGTATACATCACTTGATGTTAGTTGAAAGTTAAATAAAATGAAGCACATAAATCTTTGTGATGACAAAACATGTTTTGATGCTATTTATTTGGGGTTCATCCAGGTGCTTTTTAAAGGTCAGCTTTATACTGGTGTGTGTGTTGAACTTTTTTGTCTCGCAATAAAGCATTTTTGTTGTAAAATTGCAACAGGTGATAAAAGACAAATGAAACAACGTGGTTTAAAGAATTCTTTAATTTTTGTTTCTCATTCCTATGCTGTCATCTCACATAAAGCATTAATTATTACATAGCTAATACATTTCATCCAGCAGTATTTCCTCTCAGACTTTCTGTCTCTTGGTTTGTAGGTTTCGGTATACGTTTGAATTGTACTTAACATCTGAAAAGCTTGTCCAGTTTGGATTAGAGACTCCAGATGCCCTGCATAATTGGGCGAAAGCTATCGGAAAGGTTCAAGATCCCTCAAACATTTCACTCTGTTATCAATTTCATGGATCATTTCTATATTTGAAAGAGCTGTTCTTTCTTTAGGCTACCACTCCTCTAAGCTGTCATTGCTTACTGGCACGAGAGTTTGAGCGAGTGGGCATGTTGCATTACAAGGCAATGCTGGACCCACAGTGGAAAGGTGGATTCTTTGTTCTACAGAAGTCCAACCTGTTCATCTGTCCAAGAAATGATGGAGCTGCAGAGGATATTATCATTTTAAAACATCTACAGGAGCTCAGTACGTTTCTCCCATCCTTGTAATTTAGTTTGAGGCATTTTGGGCCGATTATATTTGCTGATTTGTTTTGAATTTATCTCTCTTTTTAAACAAGGTATCGCATCAGAAACGGACAATCAGGATAAGAAGGACATTTTGGTTCTAGTGGAAAAAGGAAGGTGAGCTTCTAGCGTCATATTCAATGTGGATGCAAATAAATTATGTTTAACCACGCAGTGGTACAGCATTTATTACAATTGCTCCCAAATTTTTCTTGACTTTGACTTGTTTCATATTATATGCAATTTCACATACGGGTGAGGGATTTAAAGTAGAATACGGGTGAGGGATTTAAAGTAGAATACCTGTCAATCATTGTCGATAGTTTGGACCAAAACCTCATAATAATTGGTTTTATTCCTGGGAACTTTATTTTTAGGCCTGCATATTAATATATATCCTGTGTGTTTGTGAGTTTAGGACTCTGCACTTGCAGGGTATTGGGCGGATGGATTTCTCCCTGTGGTATACAGACATCCAAAAGGCAGCAGGAGGGAAAGCCAACACGCTAAAGGACCAGCAGCTTAGCAGAAACGATATACCCATCATTGTGGATAGCTGTATTGCTTTCATCACACAGTATGGTGAGAATACAGTGATAATGCCCAAGTTAAACAACTTTATTTTGTTGGAGAATAGAAGTAAATATCCAGCATTTAGTGATGGAACCAGGGTAATGTTGTCTGTGATCAAGCAATCTATTTGTATGGCCTTGAAGGCTGCTATGACAAAAATCATTGGTCGCTCTTTCTTGATCTGTGTGATCAGCAGCATTCCTCACTAATTTAAGTGATATGAAAGCAAATTCACTTTAAAAGGCATGCTTCCCGCCATTGTATTTTGAGAGGATGTAATTTTGTTGCGCCACATTAAAAGTAATCTGCTTTGAGCTTTTCAATTAAATAAAGTATTACTCCAGGCAAAAAGTTGTTTTCCTAAAGTATAGTGGCTTTGTTTGATACTTTGTTTTCTATAGAAGAAATTTTATGTCACAAGTCATATCCAAGGCACTTTACCTGCTACATGTTAGTGTTTTGTGCAGCTGACATGTCTGTGCTGGTTATTGGATCTTGTCAGGTCTGGGCCATGAAGGAATCTACAGGAAAAATGGAGCCATATCCAGAATCAAGCTTCTAATGGACGAGTTTAGGAAAGATGCCCGGAATGTGAAACTGCGCATTGGGGACAATTTCATCGAGGATGTGACCGATGTGCTGAAGAGATTTTTCCGGGAGATTGATGACCCCATATTCATGGCAGATCTGCATCTTTACTGGAAGGAAGCAGCCAGTCAGTGCAGTTTATTATATTCTTCCACTCTTAAGTACAAAATACTGGATTTTACTGAGTATTATTTAGCTATTAATGTGTTTGCACTATGCAGAGGTCTCTAATAAGATACAGAGGTTGGACAGATATAAGGAGCTCATTCGGGGTTTGCCTCGTGTCAACCGGACCACTTTAGCCGCTCTCATCAGTCACCTGTACAGGTCAGCAGTTAGCAGTTCTATTTTAAATAGAAACTATTTTTAATGTTGATGGCATAACATTTAAGTGTTTTGTTTGTGATCTTTTTATTTAGGGTACAGAAGTGTGCTGATTTGAACCAGATGTGCACTAAGAATCTCTCACTGCTGTTTGCTCCGAGCCTGTTTCAGACAGACGGGAAAGGAGAACATGAAGTAAAGATCATAGAGGATCTTATTGATAATTATCTTTATGTATTTGATGTAAGTACTGTTGGTTAATGACGACATTATCAACATTATATATATACGTGTGTGTGTGTGTGTGTGTGTGTGTGTGTGTGTGTGTGTGTGTGTGTGTGTGTTATTGGTGTTCTAGCTTTGTTCAGCACAAATGTGCTTAATAATCACCTTGCAATTATGTTAGAAGTAAAAGGTGTTCATTAATAACTGTCAGGTCCAAAGTTTTCATGAAGTTTGTTGTGTCCTATACACACAGGTACCTAACTATGTATGCTTCGTTATTGTGTCATGTGTTATCATATCAATACTGCGTATAATATCTGTTCAAATGTTTGATTGAATTTTGTGTGTGTGGTTGGCTGGACCGATGGATGGATTAATGGCATGAGTGGAGGTATAAATTATTGAATGTATAGTTTGAAGTTAGTTATTTGTAATTAATTAAAGCTTATTTCTTTTTGATTGTTATTGTTTCAAAAGATTGATGAGGAGCACAAAATCCAAATAGAACTGGAAATCAGCCTCATTACAACTTGGAAGGACACACAGGTAAGTTCTACTTGTTTATTTGAGGTCTTCATTTTTGACATTTTGAAAGTTGTTACATAAAGTTGTTACAAAAAAGCTTGCATTTGGGTGTAATAAATCAGCAACAATGAGTGCATCTGCTCCAGGAGAGTGATTCATACAAAGTACTTTAGAAACATAACATAACAGTAGTAACACATTTTCAATAAGAAATTGGGCTAAACTTAAGCAATATCTGACAACAATTAGGTGGGGTTACTAAGCACAGACGATACCTAGATGCGGAGAAAATCAAGTTTCAAAATATTTCCTAATTACATTTAATTTCTGTGATTCCTTCCCGAATGTAGCTGTCCCAGGCAGGAGACCTGATCATTGAAGTCTATCTGGAGGAAAAAATACCAGACTGCTGTATTACTTTAAAAGTATGTACAATTATCTCAACATTTCATTTCACTTTGTATAGTTTGATTAGATTAATAGTCATCTCTTATTGCTCGAGTAAATACACTTGCCCATTGTAAAATATGCACTTTCAGGTAATAACCACATGGTGGCCCAAGCGTTTCACAGCAGACTACTGACCGATTTTTTTGGTCAGTTCTATTGTTATTTACAAGGAAAAGCATTCATGATGATCACAAACTGTTTATTAAATAAATTTAAAAGCAATTACAAACGCTGTGGTTTTCGAAAATGCTTCTTTGCATGGGTTAACATTAGATTCTTACACTTTTAGCAAAAATGACAAAAGCCATTGTGTTCTAGCTTATTGGAAATTCATTAAATCAGTCTTTAGTGTGATTTAGTGTGTGAAATCAGATTTAGTGTGTTTGATTTAGTTGAACTACTGTTGGGAGCTTAATTATCTTAGTATACTGCATTACCCATTGAATCATTAAATTCTTTTACAGTTGCCATTCGCTGACATTTGCAATTTTGTGGTGGGCAAATCATGTCTCTTCTCAAAGAAGTTGATTTGACACAATTTATTATTCTTTTCAATGACTATATTGTAACATACAGTGGGACAAGATTGCCACTATTTTCATTTCTTTTTTTATACTAATTATTAGCAATGTAATGATTCAGCAAAGAATCGATATTATTTTGAATCAGTGATTCTTTCAAGATCAAATTATGTTCACTTTAAACAGCAGGGGGTGCTAGAACTCGAATTACAAATACTTTATTGTATTTATTTTAGAATCCATAATCGTTTATTTACAAGAAACCGAAACAGACTCTTTAAAAAGGTGTCATGTTAATGTGTTGTTTGTGCCTTGTGGACAAACACTTTTTAAAACACTGGTCCAGTGAATCCTGTATGGGCTCATGTTTGGCATGTACTTATGTAAGAGATGACCTATGCACTGTCACCTTGTACTATACATAAGTTAAAGGATCTTCTAGTTTGATACCCGACATCCTGAGAGGTCTTGGGAATTCAATGCTTCAGTAGCTGTATTGTTTTATTTTGTTGAAGGTCTCACCCACAATGTGTGCTGAGGAGCTGACCAACCAGGTGCTGTACATGAGGAATGTCCCTGCAGGCGAGAAGGATATCTGGATGACCTTTGAAGCCATTGAAGATGGAGAGTTGGGTAAGTGGATCCATAGCACTTTACTCAAGCGAAAACCACTTTCACTTCAAACCAAAACATTCGAGCATGTTAGAGGATGGTACATCTGTATTGAACTGTATGGTACAGTGCATTATGTGAAAGTGTTTCTGCTGTAGGCATAAATATTAATGAATGTGATTACAGTCAGACCTCTTCACCCGAAAGAGAAGGTTCTGGAACAGGTTCTACAGTGGTGCAAGATGGCTAATCCTAGTTCTGCGTACTTGCTAGTAAAGAAAGTCCCCAGAGGAGACGTGATTGACATTTTTACAGGTAATTATTAAAGAATAAAAGTACATCACATCACATAGAAGATCCAGTAAAAAAGTAAGAGTAATTTTAAAACAACATATTAATCCACATTTATGAACAGGCGGTCTGAGGGACACTCAATTTCATTAAGGGTTACTCATCTTGTTAATACACATTGAAACAGGTATCGCAGCAATGTCTGAACTTTGTTAAAACATTTATCTCATTTTTAATTCATGTTTAGCCATTTAAATACAACTGACATGATCATAGACCCATATATTTATTTCTGTAAATCATGAACCAAGTAATCAAAACAACCAAATAGATGAAAACACCATGCCATGATTTTACTAGACTTAATTAGTTTGAAAATAATCATTTGGGAGAGTTATGTGTTAGAGAAATCTAAATAAAACACTAAATACATTTACTTAGTTAAAACTAAATTAACAGCCAGTTTAAAAAGGTATTGACAGAAATACTTATTGTACAGTACAGATAGTGCCTGTGTAAAGGTACACCAGGCAGCTTTTTTCAGTTGATGAGTTGGTTTCATACTGTTTTAGATGATTAAACAAGTCATTATACGGTGAAGGTTCTTCTGTCGCTCTTGTGGTCTGTCTGAAGATAAACTGCAGTTGCAAGTTCCTGATTTGGCAGCCCAAACACTTTTTTGACTAGTCTTGCCTTACGGCAAACAATAGCGACTCTAGCTAAGGACACTCTCTCAGTAGAGATCGGGAGTGGTACTTCTGCTTGGTGGTAAATATAGCACTTAAAATGAACCGAACACTTTATTTGCTGCTACTCATTTTTTGCTTTAGTTCAGTTCTGATTTATTGACAGTAGCTCTAAATGAAGGTTTGGACCTTGCTGTTCATAGGTCGAATGTTCCCTTAAGTCAGGTACAAACAGGTACTTCCAGATATGATCATTTTTCTAAAGAGAGTGTACAGCTAAACACTCACTGTTTTGCACTGTTAAAGTATTTTCATGTTTTTTTAAATAGATTATATAAATATGTGCATCAGTATGTTTTAAACTTGTAGGCTGTGATGATTGTGCTTTTCGTTATGTGTATAAGTTAAACATACCTGTCTGTCTACTGTGTTTGATTGATTAAATGACAGTAAACATTTTCTCTAGGCTTGTAAGAAAGAGGAGCTTCTTAAGAAAATCAACCATATGTTTAATTCCTTAACTTGTTAGGGACCTCTCCTTGATATACTTATTATAGGTGCTGTCAAACTAACCCTATGAAATGGACGCTAAATATATGGCGTACATAAAACAAATTATCTCACATAAAAAATATCTCACTTCGTTTAAATGATTTACAGCAGTAAATTATGTTTTGATGTTTTACAGTTGATGGTTTTCATGACGACACTTTAGCTTAAAATGTTTGATAGCTCTTCAATAATGATGCTGATATTTTCACTCATAACAACACTGTTGTAATTATTAAATTTAAATAATATAATCCAATAAATCTAGTTGTTTTTGAACCATGTTTATACCTGTTCATACATGTATATTACTTTTCTTTTATATACAGCACTTTTTTATAAAATATGAAAGCAGTAGAAGGATTCTTGTTTACTTTCCAGAAGTAATCTATTACTGCAGTTTCAGGACGTCAGATGTAGACGTTGTTATTCTTCCAGAGTTTTATTAACCGAGTGTTAAATGTGTTTTTGTTATTTCAATCATATACATATCAATCATCAATTTATCAATTATCAAGACCTGCACAACTACACATCTTTGTACAGTACAAACAGTACAGTAACAGATAATTGTGCGAGTCTTTATTCTGCTTTATATCCTGAGGTGGTGTTTGATGTGATAAAAAACTAAAGCGTTACATACAGCTTTGCCAAATTATCAAAATTGTAAATCTAAACTTATTTATATGTTATGTGCATTTGTCCCATAAATACTACTATGGGAATTGACTGTTAAGGAACATTTATGCAATGTTTAAGGGATTACATAAAAGAAATGTAATAGTTATGGGGTTATTTAAGGATTTCCCTTAAAAGCGCCCTTAGAATACTCTTATTATCGTTATACAACACAGTTAACTTTAATGGAGAACATAAGGAAAAAAATCATGCAACCAGGCCATGTTTTAGTAATAAAACAAAGGAATTAGAGATTACATCCTGAAATAGGATGACATGTTTTGACATTGTTCCTGTTGTGCAGCTTACAAGAGTGAGATTTTAAAGGTTGGAGTTCTGAAGTGCCGAGAGGAACCGCCCAAACTTTTGCAAGGGACCAAATTCCAGGAGCGAGTGTTCCAAATCCGAGATCATAAATTGATACTCATGAAGGATAAAAAAGTAAGTCCACTGTTTATTAGTGTCTCGATGTCTTTGTATCAAAATTATCATCATATCATCAAAAGTAATAAGAACAGTTTTTTTATTTACCAGAGCAATAAACCTGAAAAGGAGTGGCTGCTAAAAACTTTAAAGATTTTTATTGGCATAAGGAAGAAGTTAAAGGCACCAACAAAGTAAGACATGTTCTGTTCATAATACATTAAAAAATCATGTTTTCAAAATAATTTGCAGCTTTGTTCTGATTTAATTACAGTTGGGGTCTTACTGTGATGATAGACAAACATCAGATGTAAGTTTTTTTCTTTTTTGTGTTTTGTATAACTGAAAATATCTATAACAAGACTAACTCATGTAGGTGGTTATTACACTGCACAATGGACAGTGATCAATTCTCTCATCCTGGCAGGTATCTTAGTTGTTCCAGTGAAACCGAGTTGTGGGATTGGATGACCAGTCTTCTAAAAGCAGAGGTATTACCCATTACACTGCCATCTGGATATCTGATGCTCATTTTATACTGGATACATATTGTTCAATCTGTTTCCCAGAATGATGACTTGAGGCCTCCTGTAATGAGGCACCACTCCGATATTGTCAAGCAAAAGTTTGGCACCATGCCTTTAGTGCCTATCCGAGGAGAAGAAAACAACACTAACTCCACCATGCTTTCTGCTAATCAGACCCTGGTAAGTACACCAGTTTAGCTTCTGGGCTAAAGGGAAAATCTTAATCTAATTGCTGCTTGTCTTGAGTCAAGAACAGTTTAGTAAAAAAGTATCGAAGGGCTCTTCCATTTGAATGGCCAGTCCATCAATCCAATATCTAGTTTCATCACTTTAGCACATAAACTGGCCACTAGTCTGTTGCCGGGCACAGAGACAAACACACGCACGCACGCACACACACACACACACACACACACACACACACACACACACACAAAATCGCATGTCTATGGATTGTGGGAGGAAACCCACACAGATACAGGGAGAAAATACAAATTGAGTAGATTTCCTTACTCGAGAATTAAACTTGGGACTTTTTGCTGTGAGGCGACAGCGTTAACTACTAATCTAATGTGCCTCCCTGGAAGGGCAATAAATCAGCTTTCTATGGCTGTTTAATTAATGTATTTAAATTTAATTAGCTGAATTATTTTGGTCTAGCATTGCACTGCCTTTATTGTCATTGCCTTGCTTTCACTGTAATCATTTGTATGGTGGGTTTTGTTCTATGTTTGCAGAGGAAGCTTCATGATCGGCGGACTCTCTCAATGTACTTTGTAAGTATATGCTGGAAATCTGAAAAGTTTGTGAGTAAATGTACAAACTACTAATAAACGTTTAGTTTTTTGCATTGTGTCAAACTGAAAGTCTGTTGGCTGAATCCTATCATTTAATGTGACCCTTGAGGACTTTGTGAAAAAGGTGTATGATCATATTAATCAATATTAATCTTCAGTACCAGTCAAAACTTTGACACCTTTTCTTTCAATGTTTTTTTATTCATTTGATTCCCCCTTACATTATACACACCTCCAGGCTTTGTAAGAAGTATTTGGCCAAGAATGAGTCCTGGGGTGCTCACATGTGTCAGATGACTTGGACATCCTTGAACTAAACCCAATCCAGACTATTTGGGATTAGTTGGAAGGCAAAGCCGAGAACAATTGCACAGCATCTCTGGCCACTCCTTCCAAATTATTCTCAGAACTGTTGCTATATTATGAGAGAATGTCAAGTAACAAGGCAAATGTGATGTGCAAAGGTGTCATGAAATAAAAAAATGGACTACTTTGAAGAATCTAAACGAAAAAGAAAAATTCTTGTGAAAGTTTTCTGGTTTAACACTTTTAGTAGGTTTTACAGCTTTACTACGTCATTCCACATGCTTCAAGTTGTATAGTCATCAGTATGGCTGTACTAGATAAAATTATTTAAATAAACTGTACATTGTACAATTTTTATTTATGAAATACATCTCCTATAAATTGTATAATTATGTGATTATGTTGCATCCTACGACTAGATGTCATTGTTTTCAAATATGCTTTACTAAGTTGGTTTCCCAACAATTGGAGTTGAATCTATCTATTTTACCCTTTAGTCGAATTCGACCCTGGGTTACTCTGTGGACCGCTACATTACATTTTACGGGGTAGGTTGCCAGGCCTTTCCCCAACCCTGTATCTCTACAGGGATCTTGTGTGTGACTACGGGACAATTTACACATTTCTGATCAACCTATTGCATGTTTTTGGACTGTGGGAGGAAACCGGAGTACCCGGAGGAAACCCACACTTACAAGGGGAGAACATGCAAACTCCGCACAGAAAGTCCCCAGCCTGACCCGGGGATCGGACCCTTCGGTTCAACCCTTCGGATCGGACTTCTTGCTGTGAGGCGACAGTGCTAACCACTCAGCCACCGTGCCGCCGGGATGTTCGCGTGCACGCGCGTCAATAAAGCAAACAAACAGACACAAAATGTGACGCTCACATTTCACTTCATGTCACGTGA
>JAOTRQ010096285.1:1277-20473 GCA_028565875.1 Hoplisoma paleatum
ACCCGAAATAAGCACATCATTAACACCAAGCCACACTCATCTAACACCAGAAGTGCACAGCGTGAATTGAACCTGATCTAAGACTCAAGACCATCGTACCACCACACATGCACTCAATCAAATCGCCTTTAAATCTGATTAATGCAAACGATCGCACAGAAGCAGAAGAAGATACAAGCAAGACTACCAAAATAAAATAAAAAATCAGCTTCGTTGTTCTGTGGGACTGAAACGAATCGTGATGATAAACTATTTACACAAAGCAAACACACTAAATACTGCATTAACCTCACTCAATAATATCGACGTGAATATTGCAGGTTTCTAAAAGAATTGATTTATTAACCTCAGCGTTCTGTCGGCATTCATAAGGCGGACAAAAGTGCTTATATACATATGCAGGCAAAATCCCAGTGGTGGTTGATCAACGCAATTATATGGTGGTGCTTTCTAATCACACATTTAAAGTCACATTAAATTATTTATAAATGCCGCTGCAAATGTGCTGAATAATAGTATTGACACGAGGAAGGAAGGTAGATTAATCACGACGGCAGTATAGTTCAGTATGAAGTCGACCGGAACGTCTCTCGTTTCGTGCACGTTATTTGGAGAAGAGATTAGTTTGCACACAGAACCAAAGAGCACAATGCTTTTAAAAGCACAGAGTGGTCAAAGCCCGACCCAGTGGAGTCTAATGTTCTCAGGCGAACCTATTCAAATCTCCTCCGTCTCGTTTTTATCTGCATTCATTTGCCTTGTTTTTGCAATAAGCCCTGTCAAATGCACAATCTTCGGCGTCCATTCATCCGGCAGATGCTCCTGTCCAAAACGAATGACAAGGAACGTGAAATACAACATGGACGTGCACAGAACAAACAGCACGCTTTTAGTATTTGCTCATTTAATCATGTAATTAGTCTACTCCAGCCAAAGATGAGATGTAAAGATCTGTACTATTTGCACTGCTGCAGAGTTTATTACTGGTTTAAAACAGATTATTCAGACCTAAAAATAGAACAAGAGGTTTAACAGTCCAGTGTGGGTACGAAATTGTATATAGCTCTATATTTATACAGCAATCAATAGAGCAGTACATAATCACTCGACAAACACACAGTCTTAAAGATTACAAATGACTTTCTGTATCTCGTAGACCGGCTGCTCTGGTTTTGCTGTTGGCATAAATAACCCCCAAACCAAATCTGATCCATACAGAGTTATAAACATTTATTCAAGGACGATAAATCTACTATTCATAAATGACACATTGATAACGTTATTTCTACTATATAGACATGTGTTGGTACAGTACGCTCTTGATTTGTCGACCTAATCCATAAAGTCTTAGTGCTGGCTAAATATATAGCGCTAGCTGTTAACGGTTTGCATCGCGTCAGCATTTGGCACGGCGCTGGCTGTAAATATTCAGTACTTACGCGCTACCAAATGCCCTCGTACTACTATAAACAGTCCTGTTCGACGGTTTCAATTAACAGCGATTACATTCCTCACGGCCAATCGGCTTAATTGATGAGGAAAAAGGTGCCTGTGAGGATCGTGATCGTTTCGCTAACAGTTGAAGCATTTATAGCTTAAAGCAACAAGGCTTTACGCTACAAGGCTGTTTGAAACAGCACACGTGCAATTAAATATTCTTTATGATTACCAGTATTCTTATGGTTTTATTACATTTACATTTTCAACATTTAGAAGACTCAATTGGTCTTCTTTAAGTGGGAGTAAGGTCAAACACGGTATAATCCCCCCGCTAACATTTTGTGATGTAGTTTTGTTTAGGATATTATTAAAACTAAACTATGCTTAATTACAAAGTGCTTTTATGAAACTTTAACTGTGACGTTTTACAGTAGAACCAGTAGCTAATGTGGGCTAAATTAGCATCGGTTCATAACACAACTGTAAAAATATTAACAATTCTTTATATCTTATTACAGTAGAACTGTCTAATAATGGATGGTTGCGGTGTGAATAATGGATGATTTACACGATGTGGTTATTATCAATCGTTAAAAAAATAGCAAGAAAAACAAGCGCTAAAATGCTAACGCTAAACTACAGACGTAATGGCGTCAACGGGACTTCATTTCCCACAATTCTCAGCGACGCAAAGATGGCGCCGAGCAGCTCGTTGTTCGAACAACCTAGAACACACATAGAGAACGAACGTGTTGTTTATTTAGCTCAGATTTAACTAACCTACACTGGGTTAATCTGAACGTTAGTGGTGGTAGAATGAGTTTACCAGGGCGAGTGTTGAGTGAGCTGTTGTCTATAAGACGACTGGTTAGTGTTATTAATGCAGTGAGTGGATGTAAGTACAGTGTGGTTGGTGGGAATGGTGGGAATAGTGGGAATGGTGGGAATGGTGGGAATGGGACGTGGATATGTGGCTCCTCTGCTGCAGTATTAGAAGCTGTTAAAGAACATGTCGAGGTTCTGCACGACTTCATCACTGAGGAAGAGGAGCAAACAATATTCTCAGAGCTGGAACCAGCACTGAAGAAGAAGAAATACCAGTTCGATCACTGGGATGATGTAGGAACCAGAGTCCAGACTTTTACTGCCTTATTTAATTCATATTAATTCAGACAAATCATTTACAAAAAATATATATATTTCTACAATACAATACATGCAAAATACATCCGTTTGGAACAATACAATGTATGAAACCTGAACGTTCAGGGAGAAATCACTTCAGGACTTCATAATTTTGTATAATCTTATAATTATAACTTCATAATATTATTGTTTATTCATTTATTAACGTCCTGTTTTGCGACGTCAATAATACGTAACATCCATGATGGGAAACTGTCCGTCATTAAACACACGTCACATCAAACACAGTCATGCACGTTTTCACATCATCGATTTGCCTCACAGTGCATGTTCTTGGACTGTAGGAGGAAACCGGAGCGCCCGGAGGAAACCCCACGTAGCCACCTTGAGAACATGCAATCGCAGCGTAGAAAGCCCCGGGTCTGCCTGCGAATCGAATCCGGGAACCTCTCGCTGCGAGGCACCCACGATGATCGAGCTGGTCGCCAAGCCACCGTGTCGCCGTCTTGCAGATTCAGTCAAACACTTTACACGTCTCATCAAAATAAAAAAAAATCTGTGCACACGCTAGGGGGCAGTAGTGAGCACACATACCTGGTGTCATATTCAGAATCAGGGTGCAGTTATGGGTTCGATCAGCTAATCGAAAGGTTGCGTGTTCGAACCTCACCATTAAGTCATGATTAGCATGGCGTGTTCAGTTCTACATCATCTCTGACATTTCTTTTTTGAATGATTTTAAATTCGATCCAGGCCATCCATGGTTACCGAGAGACCGAGCGACTGCACTGGGGAAGTGCCTGCACGGAGATCTTGGCTCGGGTTCGAGCGGTGGCGTTCGCGAAAGGCAGCGAACTTCTCGGGCCGGTCCACGTTCTGGACATAGACGAGGCCGGTTACATCAAACCTCACGTTGACAGCGTTAAGGTCCGTTTTGCTCCTTTATTAACCCTGTTGTAAGAACCCGCGAGCTCTGATCTGCACGTTTATCTCGTCTTGCAGTTTTGTGGCAGCACCATCTCTGGTCTGAGCCTCTTATCCGATAGCGTGATGCGCCTGGTCCGGGTGGACGACACTGCCAATTGGGTGGATGTGATATTACGGCGACGTTCTCTGTACATAGTGAGGTACGAATGATCGTGGGTGCAGTAAGTGCATGCAGACCAAGTATCCAGCACATACTACTGTACAGCATTTCATTCACATTTCCATTATTAGCGTTTTTCCAAAGCGACTTACAGTTTTTTACTTAAGGGCCTCGCTCAGGGGCCCAAACAGTGATCGTGTACGCCTATATCCTAGTACATTAAGCACTAAGCCATCACTGCTCTCAGTACAGCGCTTAATCAGATTCATGCTCACGGTGGGACACACGGGACCGTTTCAGTTTCTCTAATTAACTTGACTGCGTGTCTTTGGACTGTGTGAGGAAACCGGAATACCCATAGGAAACCTTTACATGGGAATCGAACCCGAGACTTGCTGTGAGGCAACAGTGCTAACTACTAACATAGCCACCAACATTTCTGTACAAATCATTTAAAAATATTTAATTGTATAGCTCATGTTTTATTTTTTATGTTATATATTGTAAGTTATAATAAGCATTAAGAGAAATGTGCATTTTGTAATGAATCTATAAACAATACATCTGTAAATCTTTATTTTATTATAATCTATTATTTATGGTGATAGAAATATATTTATATTTATTTCTATGTGTATAATATTAATATTAATTCTGATCACGTTCGTTGTTGCAGGGACGAGGCCAGATTTCAATTCACACACGAGATCCTAAAAGATGAAGATTCCTTCTTTATGGGACAGAAGGTTCCTCGGCGGCGACGCATCTCTGTGATTTGTCGAAACCTTCCAGCTTAGACGCAACGTTTAGTCCAAATAATAAATCCTGCAGATGAACTTTGAACTGTCAGAAAAGATTCTTCAGGAGGTCGTAAAAATCGCCTTTCGTCCTAGTTTTGATTTAAAATAGTAATTAAAATGAAGTTGTACTCTGGCGGCTTTGTGTAACGACATATACAGAAACTCTTTCTCAGTGCCACAACACTAGAGGGCGTCGAGTTTCTAGCGGTATGGATATTGAACAATAAAGTTTGAATGTTTTGGAGGTGGACATCAAAGGAATTGCATCTGAAATTCCAAGAAATGACATGATTCAAAAACACGGCAGATCTTTTATATCAGAGTACAAACGATATTTTATTACAGTTTCATTACAGCACAACTGTGGTTATTATTCCAAAAAGAAAAAAACAAAGTAATAAAAATGATCTGAACCAATCAAAAAAGCTTCGAGGCTGAAAATACTTGAATAAAATCTTACCAACACAACCTAGATGAAACACCAAAAGAACACACACACACACACACACACCTGGCTCATCGGTGAATGTACTCGTGCCCACGTGCTTCAACAAAGTTTCCAGACGAACATTTGTGACTCTTTTGATGCCTCGTGGTTGAGCGAGATGTCACATCCTCTCTCTCTCTCTTCACTCGGTGAGGTAGAAGTGCATCTTGTCGTTGATGTTCTTCCTCTCCGGGTTGAGTTTCTTGAGGATCTGTGCCAGCACGTTGACCGTCTGCTCGCTGCTGAGACCCGTGCGCTTGGTCTGGAACTTCTTCAGCAGGTCTTTGGTGGTCATGGGTTTCCTGATGAGGTAGCGGCGCACGGCGTCCTCGGTCAGCTGCACGTCACTGCGGAAGAGATACAATTCAATTAATAAAATGATAATTTATTATTATTATTATTATAGTAACTACAAGTGTGAACTGAGAACTAACAGAATTATACATCAGAACGAGTGCTAGAGGGTGTCTGGTCAAATTTAGGTGTTCCAGGACCAGATGTTTATTACCTGGAACTAGGTGTGGATTATCCCAGGACCAGATGTTTATTACCTGGAACTAGGTGTGGATTATCCCAGGACCAGATGTTTATTACCTGGAACTGGGTGTGGATTATCCCAGGACCAGATGTTTCTGTTACCTGGAACTAGGTGTGGATTATCCCAGGACCAGATGTTTGTTACCTGGAACTAGGTGTGGATTATCCCAGGACCAGATGTTTGTTACCTGGAACTAGGTGTGGATTTTCCAGATGCAGGCTGTGGCGTGCTTTTTCCTGAAGGGCTCTGAGAACTGGGTTCCATCTTGAGTCTCTTAGCAGCCGGAGTGTCCGAGCTGGTCGTCGCCTGTCGTTTACCTGAGACAGGAACAGGAAGTCCATCCAATTTTGTCTGGTTAGTACTTTAAAGGCTGATTTATATTTGGGAATCAAACAAAGTGGAATCGTAAAAAATTTATGACGACGAAAATTCTGGCCAATTGGAAAAAAAGAATGTATATAAATGAATATTATAAAAGCAAGGATGGCCTATGGCAAGAAAATTCAGTGCCACAAACACTAGGGGGCGTCGAGTGTTCAGTTACGTTCGAGTGTTTAGGGGTGAAGGAGCCAGAAAGATGGTTGTAGATTTCAGATGGTGATTGAACCACGAATGATTTAAAATGTCGGATCGTAAAACGGAACTCATGAACGTCAAGGAACGGCTTTTAAACACAAGAGCGCCCCCTTGTGGTCTGTGAAGAGAAGAGAGTCTGCGGAGGGATGTTTTGGGGACAGTGATAATATTTCCGACACCTGTTAGAGACATTCAAATGGGTGAAACGCGTACTAGGGGGCAGCAGTGAGCTCAGAACTCTCGATGGGATCGAAGCGGTGACCCTGCGATCACATGGTCCGGGTTCTGGCTGTGGATGTGTGACCACGTGGATGCGTGACCGCACCTTGTTCCAGTTTGCTGGCGGCTGCACGCAGGGTGTTGGAGGTGGCGCCGTTGTCGATGGACGGCGTGCTGGGCCGACTGCCCGCTCGGGAACTCCCGGTGGAACCTCGACCTCCTCGTTTAGGCGGCGTGTGTTTCTTCTGGAGGAGGTAAACACAACGCTTGACATGAGAAACCGACGTTCGAAACGTCAGCACGAGAGAGACGAGAGAGGTGGAATGTACCGCCATGAAAAGTGCCGACGGCGTCTCGCCCTCGATGTCGCTCTCTTCAGAGCTGTCTGACTCTCCGCTGCTGTCTGCAACACCACACCAGCTTTAATAATAATAATAATAATAACAAAATACAAATAAACCTTCCATTCATCTCGCGTGCATGTTTTCGGACTGGAGCAGGATCGAGACGCGGAGAACATGCAAGCCTCCGGACGGAGAGCCGTCGAACCCGAGACCTTCGCTGCTGTGTGAGGCGATGGGCAAATAAATAACTAGGCGTCACAGCAACGAGGTCACGGTTTCGACTGCTCTCTGCGTCACGCCCAGATAAATAGGAGGCTCGTGTCAGGAAGGGCATCCGGCATTAAAAATAAGAACCACAACGATCCCAGGTGTCTGACCTTTCTTCTTCTTTTTGTCGGCCTGTACGGGCGTCTTCTTGCCCTCGTCCTCTTCCTCTTCCTCTTTAGGTTCGTCCTCGTTCTTATTCTCTTCCTCACTTTCGTCCTCGCTCTCGGACGCCTCGTCGATTCCTACAGTAGGGGGCGGCAGAGATTTGAGGATCCCAGAACGGTTCCAAGCACAATGTCCGTTACAAGAGACCAGTTCACACCTTTAGGGGCGTCTTCAGCTTTACTGGGCTTCAGCTTTTCTAACTCCTCATCCTCAGAGCTGCAGGGAGAGAGAGAGAGACACCAGACAAAAGAACAAGCATAAGACGGCTAAAAGAACTAGTGTGAGACAGGTCAAGTGTGAGACAGGTAAAAGAACTAGTGTGAGACAGGTCAAGTGTGAGACAGGTGATTTAAAGATATAAGGAGCAGACAGACAGGTACCTGGTCTCATCAGACATGTAATCCACCTCGAGACCTTCGAAGTCTCCATCATCACTGTCCTCGCCATCCTCGCCTCCTTTCTTCTTCTGCTTCTTGGAGTTCTGTTTTTTCGGCTTTGGTTTACGTTCTCCCTCTGCAGGAAGGAAGAGAAAATACAGGCGGTCGTCACGGCAACACAGCGAGCGACGACCCGAACGATGGTGGTTTTACCTCCTTCTCCTCCGCTGCTCTCGCTGTCGTCGCTGCTCAGATCCAGATCGTCTTCCAGGTTGTGGATACGCAGGTCACTTCCTTTTCCTCCCTTCTTCTTCTTTTTCTTCTTCTTGCCTCCTTTCTCGGCCTCGCCGCCGCCGTCGTCGTCGTCGCCGCCGTGATCCTGCTCCTTCAGGCGGCGCTGCAGCATGATGCTGAAGTGGTTCAACACTTTGTTTCTCCTGAGAGAGAGAGACACACACACACAGAGTGAGAGACAGGCAGAGAGAGAGAGAGAGAGAGGCAGACAGACAGACACAGAGAGAGACAGAGAGAGAGTTAGAGACAGGCAGAGGGAGAGACAGAAACAGAGAGAGAGAGATAGGCAGACAGACAGACAGAGAGAGAGACAGGCAGACAGACAGAGAGAGTGAGAGACAAGCAGACAGACACCGAGAGAGACAGAGTGAGAGAGAGTTAGAGACAGACAGAGGGAGAGAGAAAGACAGGCAGACAGAGAGACAGGCAGAGGGAGAGACAAACAGGGAGCGAGAGACAGGCAGACAGACAGAGAGACAGATACAGAGAGACAGGCAGAGGGAGAGACAGAAACAAGGAGAGAGAGACAGGCAGACAGAGAGAGAGACAGAAACAAGGAGAGAGAGAGACAGGCAGACAGAGAGAGAGAGACAGACAGAGAGAGAGAGAGAGAGAGAGACAGACAGGATGATTTCATTCTCTGACTGCATGTCTCGGGACTGCGGGAGGAAACCCAAACGGACACAAGGAGAACATGCAAAATCGCCCAGTACACACCCTCTTTAATGCTGTTTGAAATAAATCAGACCACGAACTCAGTCCTGTAGTGACTCACACAATGCATCATGGGTAACGTGTATCGTTACACACCTAATCTACGTGATGTGTTTCTCTTACGTATATCAGGGGTGTAACGACACACTTTACCCACGATGCATTGTTCGCGATCGAATGTATTTTCAGCAACATTAAACAGGGTGTGTACAGGGGAAGTTTGCATGTTCTCCTAATCTCACAAATTACGTAAAATAAATAAAAACGACAAGATTCCAACAAGCAACAGAATGTAAAAACTGAATGTTGTAACCATGACGACGTTTATGATGGTTGCTGACTCTCCTCGTACCTGCCCCATTCCTCCTCGGCCTCCTCCGCCGTCAGGGTCCGATGCTTCGCCACTGGCATGAAGTTGTACCAGGCGTGGACAGGAAAAGCCTCGAATGCACCATCGGCGCTCTGGGTGAAGATGTAATAGGAAGCGTTCTCGGTCACGCCACCTTTCTTCTGCCCCTTAAACCTGAACACAGGCGAACCATCACGGGGACGGTGAGAGGTGAAAGGTGAACCTCGTCCACACCGCACATCAACATTTCAGCCGACACCAGGTCTCGTACCTTTTACCAGCTTTGCCGTTGACTTTAAGGATCCAGGGCTGATCGTCCACTTTAAACTCTCGGCTCACGATGCCCAACTTCTTCCTGCGAGCTTCGTCTCGCTGCTTTTTACCGAACTCGCTGCCGGCGGCCCCGTCGGGCGTCTCCTCCTCACCGTACATGCGCTTGTTACTGAGATCTCGCTCCATGCGCGCCTTTTAAAATCCACAGAAACACACACAGTAAGAATTCAGATGGCTTTGATGCACGATTAGATACAACGGCAAGAGAGAGACAAAGAGACACACACAGAGAGAGAGAGAGAGAGAGAGAGAGAGAGAGAGAGAGAGAGAGAGACAGAGAGACAGAGAGAGAGAGACAGAGAGAGAGAGAGAGAGAAACCACTAAAAAGCAATATCAAAGTTTACTTTTTGACCAAAACGACTACGTAAGCTTCTCTATGTGCAGAGTAAAAATCAATATATTTATGTTATAGAATAAAATATTTTTTACTAAATTCTATTCATAGTTGATGTTAAGCGATTCAGACGTACAGGAGCAGGTATCTTTCGGCAGGTGTCAGAATAATTGATGCGTTTTTACTGCTTCAGAATGAACTTTATACCATCTAAATAAATGTCTTATTAAACCTGAACAATACTTCACTTTACAATTATCACTCCACGCCATCACACACACAAAAAGATATTTACCAGGAATGAACTGTTCTCATATCTTACCATATCCTGCCATTAAAATGGTAAAACTCTGTACTCTCTGGTGAGTTAGTCAGCACCCTAGAAATGCAGCAAAAATATACAAATATAAGCCCTAACGCATCTAATAGTTGCTGGAAATATTACATGCTGTATTTTTTTAATAACCATCTTGTTTTCTACCAATGCAAAGGCCTAAAGCTTAGTTCACAATTTAGGAGTAACAAGTGCTGGAATTCAGTTCACAATAGAACAACTAAGACAAGCCATAATGTGTTACAGTGTTCACAGACTGGCGAGCAGCTGATTTATTAAACCACCGTGCCGTCCTGTATTACATTACATGACACTACAATTGTGTTGCTCTTTTAGTGAAGTCATGTGTAACTGATGTTGAAAATAGAACAAACTTCATACCCCTTCTCGACAGCTTCAGGTCTTTTATTCACATTTCCTGTAAGAAGCAGAGACGATTAAAACTCCTTATACAATCCAAACCTGTAAGAAGCTCACCTGAGACCTGAGTGTTAGCCGAACACCTGGAGTATTTATTTATTGATCTTTTTTGGAACCGGTATTTCCATTTCAACGAGGCCACACACACACACACACACACACACACACACACACACTTCCTGCGAACATCTCCAACATGATCAGTGAAGTTTAAAAGGCCAAGGGTCAGTTCTGAAGAGGAAACTCACCTGTCATAGCTAGATCCGAACATGAGCAGAAGTGATTTCTTAGTCTTTTTAGTCATCGACTTAATAATTAAGTGCAATGTGAGAGGCTGAAGGGCTGAGAGGAAGTGAGCTGCTGTTACTACAGTAAAGTCCCACAGCAGCATGAGCCACACACACACACTGAATGAGAAAGTGTTTCCACGCCTTTGACTGCTACTGTACACTTTACCAAAGTGTCCAGTGTTCACTGTTTCATGTACAGTCATCAATACCTACTGTTGCCAGAGCAAAAAAAAAATCAGTATTTCTAGTTTCAAGAGTCTTTGACGGATAAAAAAATGAGCAGTGTTGATTTATTTTATTGCAATTTACAGAATAAACTAGCTCTGCTCATCACCTTTTAAAACTAGAGAAACTGAAATTTTGAACTGTTCATTTTTTCCAGGGCAGTATAAAATAGCTTATTTTATTATTCCCCATATGCAGCATTTGTTCCCCATTCGTCTGGCTTAGTACCACCCCAATTACCTGATCACTGGCGTCTGTATCCAAGATGAAGGGCTTATCCATCAGGGAAAGCGCCAGGACCAGCACAATATACAAGCGCTGCTTTAATGTGTCAAAGTACTTCAGGCTGCACAGGGCTGATTAATGAGCTGCTGTTTACTAGGTGTCGACCAGGGCATCCCGATGGCCATATCCTCCACTACGCCTGATGATTGGTGTTTCCTGCCCCCTGCCTGCCAGTAAAGAACTCAGTTCCTGTGCACCGTACCATAAAATGGCCAGGCCGTTTACAGCTATGACGGACAGCTTTCCTTTCTGCTTCATTGCTGCTTTAAGTTGAAAAGAACTCAAGTTTTAGGTCCCAACTGGACTTTGTTCTACACTGAAAGTAGCTCCAGTTTTAACATTCAGCTCACAGGAGTGTCGAATGTTAGGCTTACAATCGTAGCATATGGCCGCTGTGATACATGTCGACTAGTGGACAATAACTTAGTAAAATGGAAATAAAATCAAAACAAACTTCAGATTTATAACAAGCGTTTTTGGGGAACAATAGATTGCCTTACCTGGCAATCGAACCCGGGACTGTTTGCTGTGATGTCACAGTGCTAACAACTAAACAACCACGGGCTGCCCAATAAAATGTTTCATTGCAGCCTAATCTATCCCACCCACGATCAGGTGCTGTAATAAAATTTAGCAGTCACAATATGTTAATATTCGTTAAGTATAGTCAAGACAGTAACGGTCCTTTATATTCAAACACACACAAACATGTATAATCTATTACAATTCATGTTAATTAGTCTCAAGTTGAACACAAAATCATTCCTTTATAATAAATCGAGACAAAAAGGTCAGAGTATCTTTATCTTTTATTCACATATGTTACATTTTGTGTTAAATGTCTGTCACCTTTTCTGATTAGTGATGTGAAGATTTGAATCAGCACCTACAGTAATGTACTGTATGTTTCTGCCTGGGTCTCACACTCACACACACACCACACGAAGAACACAACGCAGCTTAGCTTTTCAGTACAATAGAAACCCATTACTCTCGGCAAAACTGTCGGACTATACAAAATTCGGGCTGATCTAGAAAAAAAAAGCAGAGAGAAGAAAACCGCAGCATGCAAGAGGTAAATAAAAAATATTTTGGGGACCAGAAACATTTCCATTCATCATTGTGTAAATGCAGCATTAATGATCGGTACAGATTAAAGTCCGAACAAAAACCAATCATGCTTCTGATGCTAACTGGTGCTTCCGGGTATGGGCTTAGAATAATGATTTTGTACAATAAGATGCAACGGATGAGAAGAAAAAAATGGTGCAGCAGTTAGCTGGATCTGGAAAACAGAAGAATGTAAAAAATAATTTCCATATAAAATGCTTGGCTGATGTAAATCTTTATGCAGACGTTACAGATTTATGTTATAATAAAGAGTATAATTATTATTTGACATATTTATTAAAGACCAATGACAACGATTGGAAAGTAGAATATGTCTTCCAAATGAAATAAATTTAGAACGCTTTAGAAAACGATTTGGGATAAATGTGAAAGAACGTTCATTGTCCAAAATGAAAATCAACATCGCCTAACAAAGATCTTCACATCTACTAGAGTAAACCAATGAGTCGGGTATTAAATCTAATCTGGTACATTCATTTAACTAAATATTTTCAATCTTTTGCAAAAGTCTGGGCACCTCTGGTCCGCATCAACATCGAACGTTGGAGCTAAATTGAACATTTAGGGGTCTGTGTGGTTGGATGAAATGGTTCACTCCCTTCCTTTGCTTTTCTTTACCAATTAGATATTTTACCACTTCCAAATTAGAATAGAATGCCTTTATTGGTCATTACATTTAAACGAATACAACAATTCATTCGTCGCGTATGCCATTGTGTATGCAAGTAGGGGTCAGAGTGCAGGATCGGCCATCTTACAGCACCGCAGGTCAGTTTAAACCTAACAGTGGCCGTACAGCAGAGCCGGGATTTTAATCCCCAATCTTTTTGTTGACAGCCAAAGCTTGAAAGGCATGATGGAGCCTATCCCAGCTTTTCATTTTCATTTGTCTCGATTGACAATGACTGCAGGTCTCCGAGCTTCAAGAGGAAACCAGAGCTCCCAGAGGAAACCCATGTAGACACAAGAAGGCCAAAGAAACCTCACGCAGAGTTTCAACACTCGTGTAATTTGCACTGGATAATGTCTACTAGTTTAGTGTAGTCTAGTGTCTGCTATGTCTAATAATAAAAAAGCCCAGCCTAGAGGTCACAATGCTACTCACTTAGCTTTAGAATGCTTATAAATGATCAATATTTAAAAACGAGATGGAAGTTAAATTAAAATGTGTGTTTCATTCCCTGCAAAGCATGTATTCACAAAACATGGAATTTGACAAGTGGCATCCAGACTTTTGCATAAAACTGTATCAGACAAGACAGGAAAAAGAGATTTCAAGATTTCACATTCAATGACAGTCATACACATTTTAGCAAAAAAAGGGGAACAGTTCTGACATAAGAGCTAGCAAAGCTTGATCATTTGGGGTGTGAACTGCAATTTATGTTGGCTCCCAAAAACTTAAACTAGGTGAAATACTTCACTGGCAGTTTCATACAGTTCATTAAAGTTAGGCCAACAAATTTTGTAAAAATGACTCCATAATAAATCAGAAAGGAGCTTTGGATTGTTTGGGAAAATAAAATAACCTTCACAATGTTATAATTTACACAGCGACAATGGCAACATTTACTTAAATATTATTAAAAAAATCCTTTTTAACTACAGAAAAAAAAAATTAATTCCTGAGGATGAATGCAACCAGACCGTGATGAGTGATGCTGGTTTACGATCAGTAATGATTTTTCGTGGTAGAAGACCATTCTACCCAGTTCCATCAACACACTAGATTTATCCAGAATTAAAGATCTGAGCTGAAGTGTGATATGATGATGCAGGATGATGAATGTTACTCATTGCACGAGTGGGCTTTTACCCCCGAGATATGCTCGTCTTAGTCGGTTTGGTTTCTCCAAAGGAGGACAAACCAATTCCTCTATTTCGGTTAAAGTCAAAGAAATCTACACATGCAGATCTATACCACCAAGAATTCGTTCAGGACTTCCTATACTGGGCACGTCAAAAACACAAGCTGTCTGAGGAGATTCCCCCAGGTCAGTGCAAGCACATATGTAGCAACGTGTTTCAGAGCGGTGCAACCGAGTTCCCTCATTCTTTCAACAGTAATCAGCGAAACGCACTCACTCAATCAGTCAGTCGGGCTGATTTGTGCTCTTACGACCCCCTAAAATCACTTAAAACACACACTGTTAGTCATTAGGCATGATTGTACAATAAAACTTCACATAACCAAGGCCGTAGCAGCAATTCACTCACACCTTTTTTTATATTACATTATAGCATATATCAAAACAAGATACAGAGGCTGGCACCGCTACCCAGCGTCACCTGGCTCCTCCGCCCTTCGGGTTTGTGTATTAAAGTCCGTTGTAGTGGGGACCCCAGCGTTTGTTGATGTGGTCAAAGGTGTGCGACACCCACTGCTGCTCCAGCACCTGGTACCTTTCCTCACACAGGAACAGAGGTTTACCCCGACTACACAACAAAAGCACAACCACATTTTTCTTTTAAAACTCATCTAATTGTCTTTATATCTTTAAAAGCAAAACAAGATGCGTAAAACAATCCATTATATAGTAAAAAAGTATTATATAAATATATACATATACACTGTTTATACACATACATACACACAATATATAGTAATATATGCTTCATACCGTAGATCTCGGTCCTCCTCTCCGTGTGCATCTAGGTAAACAGACCCCCACAGACAGAAGCGATGTCCACGGATGATGATGATGACCGAGGCATTTATCAGCAAAAAGATTCCTGTTGCAGCGCCACAGTGCTGTGAATGCTGTTAAAACAGATAATCCAAAAACATATTTCATTTACATAAGAAGAGCAAATGAAGCACAATCATGTTATTATATATTTAATACCACGCAAGCTACTGTGGATAACCGAAGCGGATAACAGATTCTTTAATAATCCATAGATTAAATTCAAAAAATAAAAGATGTGCTAAGCAAACCACCACCAAATCAGTGTTGCGGGATTTTTCTAACCACATGGCTATGATTTGCATTATACAAATACCATTAAAAACTTTAAAACCAGAAGCTGCTTAAACTTTTCTGGGCTCTGAGGCATTCAGGATGGATCATCACAGAAAGAAAAGTGTATAACGCAGGGTCTGACATGGTAAGGGGCTGTGCCAATTTCCTTAGCAAGTCATGTAAACTAATCTAATATACCAAATAAAAAAAGTGGGTGAAATTCAGATACAAAAAAAGATGTGCCGACAATGACCATGTACTAAATTCACTTGGTATCCCCTCAGTGCCAAAACATCTTTTATATGTGGTGAAGATGAACTGCGACGTTACAAAGTAAGACTTTTTTTTTTTTGGAATGTCATGCGGCCCGAAATGCAGAAATGGATGATAATTAATAAAATGAATCAATTTTTATTGAAGATCTATGACCAAACAAATTAGAAATTATCTCTGCGTCATACTGACTCCTATAAAATTCTAAATAAATCTAAGATAAAGTCATTATTATTATTATTATTATTATTTGCAGCTTCCATGAAGTCTCTTTTTATAATATATATGAGGGATCTATAAAAGTTTCTTCAGTATTAATAAAGAAATACAAGTTTAATTTTGAGAAGGTCTAGTAATAGACTCAATTGCTCAGCCAGTAAATTTAAAATCAAGACATCCGCTAAACAGCAGAAATGTAAACGTAAACTCCAGACATCAACAAGTTTACATTTTACACGACTAAGCAGGTCTTGGGCACTTGAACCTGTCCAAGCGCTCCACAGTTTAATTTCAGGAGCCGGCCAACCTTGAGCGGTGTATTCATAAACCCAATAACACTGGATGCATTTTCACATCAAGCATGTGCTTAGACTTATTCTTCATGGGTCATTAGTAGTGTCAGTGAACAGCCACCCCACCCCGTGCCCAGTCCACACCCACAAACACACTACGAAGGCTACAGCACAACCCATTATTTAAAACTGAATCAGTGGATGCACCTGATAAAACATTCAGACATTTAACCTTGTTTGTGATACATATTGCAGCGCTGGCTTGTCTAAAATACTGAATTGAGTAAAAGTGTATCAGACCTGAATACTAAAATTTGTTCTAAAACTCCTGATCATCTGTTTGACCATTTTACATTAGAAAGTATAACAATTGTAAAGTGAAACAAAGTACAATTAGTATAACAAAGAACTTTCCTGCAAAGCATCAATAAAGTATTTATCCATCTATCAAATAATTTAAACAATAATAATAAGTACTTATAATTTACTAATGTATAATTAATAATACAATACTATTACTACGAGACAAAGCAAATTTGTTTGTATAGCTTTCATACACAGTTTGGAATCAGTTTAACAATTCTTTTAAGATGAATCAACATTTATTTTAAAACACTAGGGAGCGCTAATAGTGCATCTTAAAAACGAATCATGAATCAGGTATTTTGGGTATAATTTGCAACTTACTAAATACTTACTGAATAAAAGGATATTTTAATAGACGTTCTTTTTATGCTTCATTGTTAAAACAAGAAATAGAAATCCCATCTTCGATATCATGATAAACAGTGTGTGGTGAATTGAGTATTGCATTGTGGGTAAATCTTATCGTGACATCCTGCGAACAGTGAATAAAAAGGTTGCTGAGCCCCGGACTAGAGAGAACCAGACTCACCAGCACACACTCGCAGACACCCTGCTGTTTGCAGCATAGGCCCTTGAGGCAGACGAAAGCTCCGCACACGAGGCACAGAGCAGGGTCCTTGGGAGTCTTATTGCACACTGAGCATGGTTTCCTGTGATAGTACTGGAAGATGGTGTTGTAGTTGTCGGGCAGCTGCAGCAGACGTGGACCAGACCATTTAGGATCCTGCACCAACAGAGACTGGAGAAGAAAAGAAGCATGAATAAAAACACTTCGAATTAATTAGCCGTAACAAATGCGAAGTCCAGCTTGGTATAAACTGCTAGCAGATTACATGAAACTGACCATAGCTTGTTGTGAGGGCGTGTCTGCCAGGCCGATGAGTTCGGAGCACCACTGGGAAATGAGCTCACACGCACTGATGTTCCAGTCTAGGCACATTGCGCTGTCGATGGAACCACTGGGCTGGAACGAAGTGGAACACAAACCCAAACAGCCTGCCAGTAATGTAAACTCTTCCTCCAGCTGAAAAAATAAACAAAAACACAGAATATATCGCTTTAGTGAGTCTGGTTTACGGTGCAATGTAGTTGTTAGAACTAAAGAAGCCTGAAAAAAATCATATGCTATAATGTAATAATTGGTGGTGCCATGAACTGACAAATGCAATTCCCATTGCCTTAAACTGACCTCTGGATTGGGTGAGTAAACCAACACAGCTACGGAAAGAACATGCAAAACTCATACAAGCTCCAAACCGAATGACTACGATCATTGCCCTAGAGCTACGACACAAACTTCGATTCTGTTTGTTAATGTATACGATCCTGACAGAAAGGACATAATCCATAGTAGGATTTTAATGTCATGTTCCATCATTACGGTCAAAGACTTGAGGAGGAAAAACAGAGAACCAGGAGGAAATCCATACAAATGAGAAGATCATGAGCGCAACAGATAGGATTCGAACAGGCCCATGTGCCACCCTATGTGTGAGAGTACCGATACTACGGGCTACATCTGTACACGTATGCGCGGGTGTAAATACCTGACAGCTGGGCAGGTTGTCCCCGTAGAGATGGTGTTGAAGGAGGGAAGAGAGGCGCATGAAGGGCAGACAGAACTGCTCCAGAGTAAACTCTATTGACTGAGGCGTCCACACACTAGAACTCGACTGCACAGAGATAAGAGGAGAAAGAAATAATACCCGCTGATTAATGACTTGCTGATAAGAATCTGATGGATAGTGAAAGAGAAAGTTGAGAGAGAAAAGAAGTTAAAATGTTGCTACATCAGCCACGGTGACATTCATCTCTGAGGAAGAGGAGAATAAACGAAGGAGGCAGGCTATTGACCAAAAATAGACTTTTGCAGTTACAATCACACTGCAACACGACTGAGGGTTGTGGGCCTTGCTCAGTGGACCAACAGTGACAACTTGGTACCCAGTACCTTAACCACAAAGCCATCACTGCTCACAAATCCTGCATCACTACTCATGTGTAGTTAGAACCTTATAGAGGTGCATATCAGGCTACGCAGAGGGTCTGTGTAGGAGGCTCAGAGTCTCTTTTGTGGTCTTTCTCAAAGAAAATAAATAAATCAGGTATCCACATCACACGCTTATAAAAATGCTCTTACCACGGTCTCATTGTGGCTGTTATCGTAGGCTCCTCTTGCCCTGGTGAGTTCATTAATGACATGACTGAGGAGAACTTCCCACGATTTATCAGCATTTGGCAGCGTCTGTGCATAAAGTGAACGTTAAAATGAAGTTTACTTCAATGAACAGAGGAGAATGATAAACCATAATTAATAACACCCTGAAGTGAGAATAGCTCTAGACCTCTCTCTCACACACACAGTCTAAATTAAGACCCATGTTTCTGAATGACAAAATTACTCAGCCAAAAACCACAATTATCATCATTTATGTTTATATTTCATGCTCAACCTTTCTTCAATCAGAATTTAATAGAGTGGAGAAGGACTGTACGAATCCTAACCGAATGTAATAAGAATTTAATGAAGATGAATAATGATGATTACGTAGCTTTTACATTAAGCAGCTAAGAGACAAATGCATTATGCTTTCAGTTACCACACATCCCAAGTGTCTACTGTAGTACACTTTATCATGACTGACTGCAGGGAGAATAAAGGTGAACTGTTCTGACCGGTTCTACCTTCTTGGCTGCGCCACTTTTGCTCCAGGTGAGTCGTTCTTCAGGACTGGACCGGACTGACAGAGCTGCCAGGGCTTGGGTGTACTGCAACGTGTACAAGACCTTCACTAGAGTCGTGAAGTGTTCTGCAAAGACAAACATTTTCTATTTAGAACTATGTGTTGTATAATTATTAGGGCTGTCCACAACCAAGGATTTTGTTGGTCGACCAGTGGTCGTCATTTACTCCAACTAATCGACT